>CAJDSM010107741.1:0-11421 GCA_903981925.1 Ostrea lurida
ATCTCACTTCTACTCAACAAACGACTTCAAATTTTGCTCCTATTAACAAATAACCATTAATTAAGCATTTTTGAAAACATTAACAAAATGCAAATATAAAATTTAGCTCCCCCAAAACGTGTCCATTGCGGCTTTTAAGTAGACTAGTTGGACTTTTTGCATCAATGACTCGACTTGGGACATTAAACCTATTAATTATCGTTTGGAAGCCTCGCCTATTCCGTTAAATATTATCAAATGCTAGTAGATGATTTGGTTATTACGTTTTTTAAGGGCCCTTTTTCATTAGCAAGGTCAAAAAATACATGTGTAGACATACCATCTTAGAAATTTTGTTGATTAGCACACGATCTATTCCCTTATGTAACAGATACACATGATTTCCAAAGTCGTTTAACTTATCAGTGTTTTACACAGAAAGAAAGTTTTGTAACTTGCATGTTCAAAACTAGCTGTTCTGTCTTTTAAACTGGCATAAAAATGGATGAACAATATGACGAGATGGTCCATGGGCCCAACATTGCTCACCCCGGAGTCACCTTGGCGCCCATATTTAAACATTTTCCATTTAAGTATATCTATGCCTATTTGATGGCCCATCCAAACCATGGAACCATGATTTTTAACAAACTTCCTGCTCTTGTCGAGATCATCCATGAAAATTTTTGAACTTCTCTGACTCTGTGGTATGTGAGAGAAATAATTTAAAATACATTCTATAAATTGTTTTCCCTCGTGGGTCCCAACCAAACCCCTTTGATTCTGACTATGTCGGATGCTTCAATCGTGTTGTGAAATTTTTATGGCTCAGTGGTTCTAGAAAAGATATTTTCACACTATCACCCTGTTGGGGATCCGGATTAGAAAGGTCCTCAGAGTGAGTACCCCTTTGCTTGTCGTAAATGGCGAACTAGATGGTGCGGCGACCGCAAAGCCGAGGGCCACGTGTCACAGCAGGTGTGGCACCGATAAAGATCCCTCCCTGCCTCAAAGGCCGTAAGCGCCGAGCATAGGCTAAGTTTTATAGCAATAATAATAGCGTTTAAACGCAAAAAGTATATTGCCGTTTAACGCAATAATATTTTTGCGTTAATCGCAATACCTTTATATATGATTATTGTTATCTCAAACTGTTGGATGTTAAAAATGGACACAAACTGATTTATTCTATTTTTAACTCGAATTGATTGTGATTCTCGGTTCTTAATTTGCACTACCTGGGTATAGACTTGTCGAACGGTTGTACTTCTTTGTATTTCCCTCTAGTTTTTGTTTTGTTTTTATTTTGCTTAAATTGCTAACATTCAAACATTATGGAGGCCCCAGGGCAATATTTACAAATGCTTGTCTGTGCCCTTTTGTTTAGCGCGCTGCCTACCATTTCAATATCGGTAGACGACATAGGAAGCGTTGTTAATTCAAACCTCCTCTTATTTCTTGAACACCAAACACGTAAATGAAAATATCCTCAAATTGTATATAAAACTTTTTAAAATTCCCATAAAATATGAAATCAATCTCCAGTTATTCAATCAAAATTACTGTTAAAGAACCACAAGGCGTGTTATATTTGTGCCTTTAGACTACTATAAAAATAGGTTGAAACTATCTAACTTTTGGCAAAGGACGCTATAAGAGCATGTCTTTATTCGGTCTGATTCCATTTGACCCATCTGTCATAAGATATTTCCGAATACATCACAATGATTTGTAAGGCTGTTGGAGAGGTCAGATCTGATAAATCATATAGTACAAATCTGGGGTTGTTGGTGTTCCTACTTGAGAAAAAAGGCTCGTTGCTATTGAGGTATTATACACAAATATATTTGTTTAATCTTTTGCGTTTAAACGGCAAAAAAAAAATATTGCGTGTTTAAACGCAATATTTTTTTTGCCGTTATAAATGCAATAATGACTTTGTTGGTTTAAAACCCAAAAACTTTGCGCTTTAAAACGCAATCATTTCGCGTTAAAAATAATGCAATAATCTGCGTTTAAACGGCAATCTTTTGCGAATAATCGCAATAATTATTGCGTTTAAACCGCCAATTAAAAAAAAACCCATCTCTCTTTGTACTGGCTCAATAGCTTCCGTAGGAAGCCATTGCTAAAAATATTTCTTGGGCCTAACCTTGATACCCCAGATTGATTAGATGTAATATTTAGCAGGTATCCTTGAATGAGTGTATCTTCCATACCGTTGCGAGGGCGGAGCCCCCGAGACTGGTATCGGAAAAGATTGCACGAGTTCAAGGTTACTCTAAATGTTTGTTATCATTGTGTCAGAAATGATTGCATCATCCCTTAATTTATGAAACCTTTGTGCCTAACAAGAAAATTTTAGGGACCCCAACAAAATCTAGAGTTGAAATGGTTCGATTCACCCTTGCATGCTTTATCTAGATAGGTATGGACAATTCATGGTGTACCAAAAATAAGAAAAACACCTTGTGATCATCAAAGGAAAAACACCCCAGGAGCAATGATACAATATAAAAAAATACACGTCTCTTCTTCCGGCATACGAGGTTTGCTGGACAGAAAGGTCTCGACCGTAACCGGGGGGATTAGCCTGTTGGTTGATTTGAAATAAAGTGTTTAAAGGTTTATTCACAGGGGTTTTAGTAATTGGATCAGGGAGCCTTGTTGTGATCAGTCACTAATTCCTTGTTGAGAATCCTTTTATGGTGAAACTGGAGAGGGAAGATCAGATAAATCAGCCCAAACCGTTTCACTGGGGACAACGAAAATTGAGGTTCAAATTTGCTCAACGTGTGCCTTGTGGGTTGTAGGCTGTACGTTTTTCTCACTGGAATCGATGGACTGACTTGTTCAATGTTCTTCTAATGGTGCTGTTTGGAGTATATGGCCTTGGGGTGAGTTTTCCTGGAACCGATAAATCTGGTGAAACAGTGTTGGAGTTGGAAGTTTGGATATATTTAACAAGGGATCAGTTAATGTTGATTCGTTCACCCGTCCTTGTGGGAAATTGTAGAAATTACGAAATTAACGTGGGTTGAAGGTTATTTCACCAATCTTCTGGATCGGCGCGGCTGAAAGAAAATCACTGTTCCCAAAGGGGCGATTGAAGAGGTCCGGGTCCATTAAAGGATCAGCTCCACACTTTATCATAACCCGCTACGTTCCGTACGGCCAACATGCACTGACGTCTTATATTTGGGAAAAAAAAATCTTCCCCGTAAACTAATAAGATGTCATTATTATTAGTTTAACGGGTCGATCGGGAAAGATTTTTTTTTCAAATATATTTAAAACGTCAAGTGCCTGTGTTCGTACGCTTATGATGGTTGAGGTTTTAGGTTCTTAACTCAATAGAATTATATCGTTCAGTCTCACCAGGTGAGAATTCATAGAATAATTCGTCTTAAGCGATTTTTCCTACTTGAGCCAATATCCCAATTTTCCAATGGGAAAGCTAGCCCTTTTCCCTTGTAGCCCGACTGTCTTTCTGCACCTTTTAAAGATAGCAACACAAACTCAAGGCAATGTCAAGGAATTCTTTATTATAAATATATTGAATTAAATAGTTACACCGCTGCAAACATAGAATAAATATAAAACAATTATAATTAATTCCAAACAATCCATTATTTTATAGGTCCCCTACCCCGGTCTTGTAACTCTATATATGGTATACCACAAGGCTGGAATGGGGTCGCTTAAAATTTTGACAAGTCAGATATATCATTTTTAATCAATCTGCCATAAGCACGAGTAAAGTTCTTATTTATCACACAACTATTTCATAAACGCATATTTTGATTTACTTTTTATTTCACAACCCGAATTTTTCACTTTTTATGGCTTTGACGTACATTTGTTATATCTTTTCTCTCACCAGCCACACGCATGCGTTTTTCTATCATCTGCGTTTACGCTTTAATCATAAAATCCCAATAAGTTCTTTTTAACTTTTTGCAATTAAATAGAACCGGAGATATACGCACCCACAGTACTTTGGTCTCCAAGTCTCAGAATATCAAGATGTTTGAAACCTTCAATATCAGACTTACCTTGATTTTATTCTTGATTTCCTGAATCCCAAATATTGTCATTGCTGAAGAATCAGAAGATTCTTGGAGGGTCTAGTTCCGTTTTTTCGTCCAAGAGGACATGCCTTTTTTGGAAGCTTGGCTTACGGGGAGCAACATTAGGTGCATTTTTAAATATCTACCCAAAATTCTTCAGGGTGGTCATTCTTTGGAAAGTCCAGCAGATACTTGCCTGCTAATGTAACCTCCACTGAACACCAATAACAATGTCTCACCGGATCCAAAAAGCGGTAAGTATATCTTGATTGACAAAGAATGTACAGCATCCTATAGACGAATACTGTAATGAATGACAAATGCTGGTTTATTGAACAATAATATTTTTGAAACTGAAAATTCCCAAATCTATTTTGATTTTCAAATTGTGTTTGACCGTTTTTCTATATTTATTTTCTTATCTCCTCCAAAAATGAAAAAAAATTCTGCTTCATGGCTAGAACTTTTATATATTACATTCCCAGACATTTTTTTGAAATAAACCTAACTAGGCCTATACCATCGTATATGCTTTACCTCTTTATAATACTTTATTATCTTCAATGATATGGCATTCCTCTACTGACTGTGCTGGAAGCCATGTATGTAGCATTGAATTTTTGAAACATGTTGAAATTACGTGGAACATGTCGCATGACTAATATGATCACGTAAGATTCAAACCAAGTTATTTTTCTCCAGTTTTAAATATTTCTTGAATTTTGTTAGTCTATATATTATAACGGCTGGCGTGGATTTTTGGGGACATAAAACAATTACGAAGTGTCATTTTACTAACTTTACGCCCCCCCCCCCTTTGGAGCCGTTCATTGACTGATCAATCAGAATTCGTCCGGTGTTGATTGATAATTTGAAATTCAATCAAATTCATATGCATGTATCAATTAATTGGATGCATACTAGGGAGAGCTTCATTTTTAAAGAAAAAAAAAAAAACGACCGTACAAGCCTTAGACTTATTTGCAATAAAAATGCATTACATGGAAATTTATTTTGTTTTCACAAATAAAGTGTGGACACTCGGTATCGATTCATTTGGTGTATCTTCACTATACATTATGAGTACCGGGAAGGGGGGGCACTTCCTTACTGTTATTATACCAATAGATAGGACTGCCGTGGAAACAGGTAGCCTTTTTCCACTTCAGAATATTTGACAAGGATATAGAAGTCAGCATGAAATATATGAGAAGGTCATTTTAAGTTGACTTCAATTAAAATTATATGAATAGCAACATACATGTAATTAATTCCGGGTTTTAATTACATAACAAAATAAATTTATGGCTGACTCAGTTGGTGGCTTGATAGAAGAACTTTATGACCACCTTTGCCCAATCCCTGTATTGTTTATCAAGCAGCATTTCCATGAATGTCACATGGGAAAACGTCAGACAGAAAATTATATGAAAAGGTATTACAATTCTTCAAATCTAAAATATTATAAAAAAGAATGGGAGGGGGGGGGGGGGGGGGGCTGCGATGTCAGCGGCAACGTCCCTTCCCCATAAATTGATGAAGAGCCACCCCCCCCCCCCTTCCCCGCGGGCATATGATCATTGCTGCACTGCAGCGGCGTAGCTGGGCTTTAAAAAAAAAAGGGACGGGGGGACAAACTTTCATAAAATATCGATAATATTTCACTCATTGGAAACTTCATTGATGTCAGGAGAAGGGGCTTCAAATTTTAAACCCTTTACTTTCCGGCATCTCTCGTGATTGGCAAACCACTTAGATTATGATCAAGTTCATTTCCTTGTCAGTGCGTGGATTAACAGCGATATGTAATTAAACATGTATCATAAACATAGCTAACCTACTCCGGTCAAAAATTCCAAAGTACATACGGATTACGGAAAAAATATATGTGCATGCAAAGAAATATTTTGACTGCTGAGAACCTGCATATACAATGAGTATTTTTTTAACATGGTTATTCTTATCTGATCATTCTATGTAAAAGAAGTTTGTGTTTCTAAAAAAAAGGGGGTGCTTACAAAATCCACTGTACCCCTCTTCCAAACATGGAGGAGAGGGGGCACATGCCTTTGCCCCCCCCCCCCCCTATTCCTGCTCTGCATAGTTTTTCCTGGAGACTTTTGGCAAAGTTTTACCATTTGAAGACTTTTATAAAATAAAAATAAACACCTACAAGACAAGATTTTTTGCAATAATTTGAAATAAATGTGTATTACATTGTATATTTACCTATTTACGTCGTACCTAAAGAATATATGACAAGGTTATAGAAGTCCAGCATGAAAATATATATAGGTGATTTAGTTTACCCATCAATTCATGTATATGAATACCGCAACATAATTAATCCCGGTTGTAATTAGATAACAAAATAAATTATATGCTTGACCCAGTTGGTGGCGTTGATATACAAGGAATTTTATGACCACCTTGCCCATCCCTGTATTGTTTACAGCCAGCATTTTCCATAAATGTCACATGAGGAAAAGGTCAGAACAGAAAATTATATGAAAAGGTATACAATTCTTCAAATCTAAAATATATAAAAAAGAATTGGGAGGGGGGTCTGCGATCCGTCAGCGGCACGTCCCTTCCCATAAAACTAGAAGAGGCCACTCCCTCGGGCCTATGCTATTCTGCACCTGCCAAGGGCGTAGCGCGGTTTAAAAAAAAGAGGGGGGCCACAAACTTTAAGCTAAACCTACAATCCGGTCAAAAAATAAAATTACATACGAGATCAGAAAAAATATGTTGCATGCAAGAAATAATATTTTGACTGCTGAGAACCTGCATATTACCAATTGAGTTTAAAAGGGTGTTGTGTGTGTGTTTACAAACCCACTTGTGCCCCCTCTTTCAAAAGTGGAGGAGAGGGGAGGGCACATCCCCCCCCCCGTCCTATTGTCCTGCTCTTGCATCGTTTCCTGAAGACTTTTGGCAATTATTCATAAGGCTAATATATTAAAAATAAACACCACACAGATCAAGATTTTGGCCAATAATTTTGAAAATGTATACATTGTATATTTACCTATTTACGGTTCTCTACATTTTATATTCATAAATTTACATTTTTAACGTACACGATGTTAAACTTCGCCTATTTATATTTTTATATCTATAACATGATTGGTTTCTGAATGAAACTATGAAGAATCAATTCTCTTGAAACTGAGTAATCCGAAAAACTCAAACCTTGACTTAAAAAAAGTAGATTCGTCCAGTATTCGCGTGCTTTCTACTAAATGCACATGACGAAAATTCGCAATAGTTTTCGTCAAAAGTTAATCAATACCAATTCAAAGATCAGTTATGAACATACACAACGTAGTTCACGAAATCATCCTACATCAGACATTCGTCAGTTACCAAGATCGGTCGAAATTACTTTAATTCCTGTAGTGGTAGGCAAAAACAATAATTTTGGCCGATTGCCAACTCTCTTCAAAAAACGTCTTTTTTATTTTGAAATTAACACATGTTGCTAAGTGAAAGTTTTGCGGATACAATTATTATTATATTATTATTTATTTTATTCATTAATAAAGCGCAAAATTACATATAGTTTCTAATGCGCTGCTACCAATGTTTGTCTAAAAAATTTGCAGCTCTATAAGATAAATGAAAAAACAATGCGAAAAAACACTTACATAAAATAGTAGTAAAAACGACTAAGGTGGATAAAATTGACTAGGACAGGATAAACTTTGCACAACAGGTAATTGCATTTCATTATACTGGGAACAAAGATCTGCACCTTGAATCCGTGCACTGAAATTTTTAAAATTCATAGGGCATAATTCACGCTTTGACAAAGAGTGTTTTAGGTTCTTGCGGAATGCCTCCATGTTCTTCAACACACGAAGTTCCAATGCATTCAATTCCCACCAGTTGTGCACCTAGTGTTTGTATGGCTCGTGACAATCAAACATAATAAGCAGTAACCAAGGAGAAGAGTTGCCATTGCCATTATTTTGACGTCGCCATTGTTGGATGTGCTTCTACTGAATGTAAAACTTACTTCCGCTTATCACCGTGCCAATGTTCTTTTTGTTTTTATTGACGAACAGATTTAAAATAATCGGTTCAAATTTCTTGTTCCTCGACACCCGCCTGATACAATGCTGTAGCACAGATTCCGTTTCCTGAACTTGCGTCCAATCCAACCTTGTCCAAAAAATAGAATTTCTTACAGTGTGATAATTTGTTAGTTCAACACCAATTACACTGCCTTTGCTGAATTTTTTTTCCGCCCAACGCTCTTTCCTGTTTGAATGGACTCCTTGTAAAAGAAAGAAGGAAAAATAGTCCTGATACTACCTGTCCTAAGCAATTTTTTTAAACTTCCAATTTCGGTTTCACAGTATTTGATTACGCCATGCCAACAAAAATTGAAATGAATACTATCTTCTATACTGTCTCGAACTTCAGACTGCGCACGAGATTAGAGTCAACTTTGGGGGGCGTGGCTATGGTACAAGTGAGTACCGTTATTTTTTCTATTGGTTGCTATAGATACCCGATGGGACATTTGAAACAACCCCACTCGGGGGCGCTGCCCCTCGTGCGTGTTTCAAAATGCCATTCGGGATATCTATGCAACCAATAGAAAAATATCACCGGTAACTAATCAACATAACCACCGCATACCTTATAGGGGCGTTGGCGCCCAAGTGCTTTCATAAAACCATGGACATAACAACAGTAACAGCGTTCTACGAACCAATCAAATGTAGTTTAGAGCGGCGGGTCGTGCGTTTTTGAGCCCCGTGCTTGGAGCGGCCCTCTCAAATGAGTTAATACATGTATCCTCCGGGGCTCCTCGATTATTCAGCAAACAAAATTAGTTTCCACACCTGTCTTAAAGAACACGGGAAAAAAATCCTCTCTTTAACCCACTGATATCCTTTCAAAATTTTGAAAGTATACCAACAGTTATTTGAAACGTTCATTTTTACACTCGCAATCTCCACGTTTCGGATTTTCCAATCTTCACCTAGGTTTGCCTTTGGCCCGTTTAGCTGGTTCACTCATTGTCCGATAGTTCACCCACATCCAAAAATACCCCCACTTGCGTCGTTCTACTTCCATTATTTTTCCAGCGACCTTCCATATTCTATTGAAAGCGAGAATGAAGTCCTGAAATTCATGATAATTTGGGGGTTGCTCTTGATACATGTGACTTACACCAACTAGTTTAATTGCGTTATGTAAAGAAGGACGAAGGCGGGTATACAAATGTCACTCGGACGCTGGCGCGTCCTCCGTGACATTTTGCCCCCGCCCTTCGTTCCTCCGTGTACCATAACAATTAACCATTAAACCTATTGTGTAACTACTACATGTACACTTGGTTTCCAGCAGCAACCTTTTTTTTAGTAGTTGACCTCGCTTTTTTAAAAAGTCCTCATACACATGGCATGCTCTTGCGTATCGAATCAACTGAGATACATACACACCATAAGCAGGTGATTGTAGTACATTACTTCATAGAAAATTGACGATTGCAAAGTCAAGTCATCACATTTATAATATAATGTAGTTGTCAGTCTGCCATTAGAGTCAATATTAAGTAAAATATCCAAATATGAAGCAGATCTGTCAGATTCTGTGGTGTCCTTTATTTCGAGTTTGTCAGGAAAAGTCATAGACACGACGAGTGCATCTTGCCTCGCAGAATGTTGTCCACATTTTCTTTTGTTGCAGCATCTGTATTTTTTTTTAAAACAATGTGCACGCCATGGCGTGCTGGCGTATACCGGTAGGCAGATACACGCCTGCTCGGCGATTATATATTGTTGCGTCATGAAAAAATCTCCCTTGTTACGGCCATGGCAGCTAGAAGAGATCTTAATCGTGCCACACGTGCTGTTACACAGGATATCGGTTTTTGTGGTCTCATCTGAAGGACCTCCCCAAGTAGTCGCATCTTACGACAAGCAAGGTACGAAGTCCTACCAATTCTAACCCAAATGCCCAATTAAATTAACTTTAGAAATTAATACACTTAATTACATATGCTGGAAAATCTAAAATGGATAAAAAGAAAGTTGTTCAGACCAAACTTACGTTGTTTCTAAGGAAAAGGACAACAGCATTAAGAGACTTGAGACAGGTATTCAATTTTATTTGCTGATTCCAAGAATCGTCGAATTGGACAGTTACAATTTGAGAAAAAATAAAAGTGATGATAAATCAACTTGCTACTTGTCTGCTTATCTTTCACTGTTTCATTATTTTTACTGCACATTAAGTGCCCTTCATAGCTTCCAGTACAATGACGAGGGTGAAATTGGCAAAATTTGTTTGAAGAAAATGTACAACTTTAGCCATTTAATAAAACCTTAAAATCCATTTTCCGTCGGGGGCTTCGGCCCCCTGAAACCACCCCCCCCCCAAGGGCTGTGAGCCCAGGACCCGGCGGGCCTAAGGCGGCCCCCAGGGACCCCCTTGCCGAAATGGTTCTGCCTCTCACTGCGCTTATTCAAGTCAAAGCTTACGCCACTGTTTGGTATATCAACCTGGGTAGCTTAGTGGTTAGATCACCTAACTAATAATGCAAGAGCCCCGTTTTCGATAATGGAGTATTCCAAGTCGTTTTCTTTACCACTTTTCTACTTTTATACATCTCACTGCCATAATGAAGAACTTCCGTCATACTTTAAGAAATAACTCCACTTTTTTTCAGAAATCATATCAAAAATATGCCAACTCATATCTCAAAATTTTGTAGAAACGAGTACGTAAAATATCACGAAAAATTAAGAACCGCCATGTGTATCCTTAAAGGACGTATCGCGTGTTTCTACATACGTTTTTAGAGGTGCCCACCACTACTTTTACAATCGGCGGATTGAGGATGTCGCATCTGACGTCCACGATTACTACAACAATATGATCACTTGAATCAAAAATAGACTTTTTTTGATTCGTTTTTACATCCCACTCGAGAATGTTTCACTTCACAGGAAGACGTCACCATTGCCGGTGAAAGGCCTTGCAAAATTTAGGGGACTATGCTCGGCACAAGGGGCCTTTGAAACAGAGGGATCTTTATTCCGTGCCCACACCTGCCTGTGACACGGGATGCTGGGGGGCCATTCTAACCCGGATCCCCACGGGTTGGAAAGACTTTTTTGAAAATCATAGCTTAAATCGCAATATTTCAGCGAACTAATTATTAGAATTAATTACTATAGTATACACATAAGAGAGACAATATGCATATATATTAGGGATGTCAACGAATATTCGACTATTCGAATAGTCTTCGATGGCATCGACGTTCGACTAAAAATGTTTAGTCGAATAGTCAGTAAACATTTATCATACTGACACTTCATCCATTTCGGTGTACCGTCTATCTAAAATT
>CAJDSM010107758.1:2838-12896 GCA_903981925.1 Ostrea lurida
ACCATTTGCTTTTAGTAACCCTGAATCTTCGTATCGGAGCATAAAGTTTTGGTTCGGTCGTGTTCGTTTTTGCAAAACTTCTAACAGTTGGTGCGAGAACGGTTGAATGCGAATTGAATTTTCATATTCACATTATGGGACTGAGATGAACGCAGCCCTTTCCTTTACTCTGGCTAGACCTCAACTCGAATGTTTTTGACCTCCTGATCTTGACCTACTCTCCAAAATCAATTTCTTAACATATGCCCATATTTTTCTCTGGAATGACAAGTGATAGGACTTATTTAGTTATTTTTCACATTGATGCTCTCTCTTAATCACTAATCTTCTCTCTAACTGCTATCCAAAAGATTTCATTGAGACTCCCTGTCTCCTTTGTTAGTTTAATGCCTACTATGTTTCGAGAAACACTCTATTAACAGTGCCACAGACTTGTTATACTAGTCTCTAATAACGTCTATTCATAATTCACAAGTTTTAAATTCTTATGACCAAGCACTTGTTATCACCAATTAGGGTACTAATCTCACTTTATCTGCCTGCTATTCTGACTCCTGGGGAAGAGTTTAAGAAGTTGCGGTTCTTTTCAATCTAAGTAACTTACACAGTACTATGCCGGTAAACTTGTTGAGAATTAGAGATACACTAACAGTGATAGTCCACTTTCCTATTACCCAGAGTTTGACTTTACACATTTATATTCGCACTTCGCCCTTCGGCACTAGCACCAAAATTTTTTAACGTCTCTGGACTCTGACCTTGAACGTTGTCGCTATTTCAAAAATCTTAAACGTTGGACCATAACTTTATAGATGGCAGTTGACACGGACTTTCACATGACACATTTATTCCAAGAAGCAAGCCTTCCTCTTACCTCGGTCACCACACAACATTATTACGAACCCTTCTCTGACTGGAGCTCTGTTGACCTCTTCATCTCAATGACCACTTTACAACCATATTGGGCGCCATATACTGGTCCCTCTCTTGTAATAGTAGCACTATCAAAATACTTTCAGCAATGAACAACCATCATTTGCCAAGTCGTTCCTCCACTCGCACGTTTGGAAATTCACAGTGGCATCAGTTTTCACATATAACGATATCTTGATGTCATCATATTTCATTGGTAAAGGAGACTCATTAATCGTTTGTTGAAAGAAAGACTAATTTCCAGTAAAGAATGTTTTACTTCTTGACACCGCGAGGAATACTTAAATTCGTTTCTTCGTAATTAGAGAATTTTATTCAAAGTCTGATAAAAGCAACATGATTAGCATCAGTCTGCTTCCGATTTATTTAAGGATTACAACGCAACGTAACAGAAGTATCATGACAAACGTGTTCTCATTATTCTGTGGTGACGGATTTATCTCAAGTCTATAGGGACATCGGAAGAGAAAGTCGTAATATTGCAAAGAGATTAATAAGAATAAATTTATAAGATCGCATTCGTCCGACTTGTGTATTTTGATATAATCAAGAGTGATAGGTCAAACAAAAGTAATTCTGGAATAATACTGTAGTTTTAAACTTCTAAACAAAACGCACGATAGCGACTCATCAAATAGGTATATGGACAAACAACTGACGCTTAAAATATTACAAAGGAATAAACTGGTAGCTCGTCTCGCAAAAAACTAGCTCATTAATTCAGGGGGCAAGTCAGAACATACAAGGGTGGATATCTTTACCAATTCTTAATGATCACATGAAATATGGGACAACAGAGAGCGAAGATAAATAAGTATCTTACGTACAGCTTGTTGAGAACGTTTGCTATAAATTCTTTCCACTGGATTTGTCAGGAAAAAAAATCTATAATAGTGTATTGAAGATGTAGTAAACTGTCATCGTTTCTATTTTATGTATCAAGCATAGAAAATCATTCGTATTAATAGCTATTTCTTTTAGGGCCGGTTTCCAATAACACATTCCGGTATCAAGTATATTAAACAGTCTTAAATTCAATGATTACAAAATAAAACATAGCAATTGCGCTTTAGACGGATGAATATGTCTTAATCCACTACACCTAATAATGTATAAAGCTTTTCAGATAATATTAATTCTTAAATTTTCACAATATTTGGAAAAACATAATTTCACAAAAGACTTAGCGACATCTCTATATGCAGAGGCTTCTATTTTAGTAATTGAAAATGTAGACAACAAAAAACCTAAGTCTACTTTGACTTGCAGTTTTGAGTTTTTGGTGCAGAAATTTAATAAAAATAAACAACTGTTACTATCATTCCCTTCTTCATTAATTAATCATAAACCAGATGCTCGGATAGGATGGAAACGATCCATAAATGGAGTTAATGATGAGAACTTATCTCGTCTTCCCTTTGACAGATCTACTCAAGATCTAATCATACACACTCACAAATCTCACGGGAATTTCATATCACTCGTATTTCCACAACTGTGATAATGAATTGTACAGCTGCGGCCATGTATCAACTAGTGTACACAGCTATCGATAAGCACGTTTAATGGGTACTGTTAGTTCGGACAGACAAAATAAACTAAATTTATAATAATTCAAATAAACCCTAGCAACCTTAATAATTTATCAATCAGGAAATGACTACCTGTCACCATATAAAAAATCAAAAGATAAACCGACTTTTGCCATATCATGGCCTCGTTCTGATTAATACAATTCTCTGCTAATGCATACTTTGGTGAGTAGCAGTCTCAAGCTATCAACAGCACACACGAAGTTTACTCAGCGAGCACAAAGCGCATGTGATCGGATCAGATACAAAGACCAATGACAATGTTCTTGACGTCACCACTATTAAATAGTATTAAGTGATAAAATAGTTCCGTACGACTTCTCAATAGAATAAAGAAGTCGAACGACATATTTTTTGTCTGAGGCCCTGATAAAAGTAGCAATATGCATCCGACATTTCTGCCGAAGCAGCGAAATTTCGAAAAACTAGTTCTGGGTCGTACTAAGACAGATTTATTGGTTTACTCTTTTCCTTGAATGTATTTTACTTATTAAATACTTCAAACTTGAATGGATTATTTTTTATAGACGACAATCATAGGAGTTTATTTTGCAAATTATAGTCAATGTTATTAGTTCTATGTCATGCCATATGGTTTTACTTATATTACTGAAGCTCTCCGTATAGCAGCATGTTTTCATTTATGACATTTTATTGATGTATCGTTGACGATGATTTTACTCCCTTTTATTTACTGCAGGCTCTCTCTACTTTAAACCGCCTTTTGGCTGATTCCAGGCACTTTCTCGTCTGTCAATTTCTTCCCATTTATAATGTCTTAAAGGCATCTGCAGAGTTCACCGCAGTTCTGGCAAATTCTTTTCGTTTTCACTCTCGCTGCTTTTTTTTGCCTTTTTTTCGAGTGATGGATCTACTTTGGAGAACCTCAGGGAGCAGGAATCGTCACAACACGGTACCCGATCGTTGCTACGTCTTACGTCACTACTTTTTGTACCTCGAGATATCCTGAAGCTCCCCCACGAACTCTACATAAATTCAGGGGTTCCCCCGAGAATCTACCATCTAGCAAGAGTCTCGAAGGCCAAGAAAAACGGATATCGAGATATTCACCGTATACGTCACTATTTCAGAACAAGTTACCTTCATATACACATCCTAACAAAGTAACTCTTGATTCATCCTGTGTATTTCTTTTTGTAAACGTTGTAGCCGTTTCTGGTTTAAAATGCTATGTTGATTGTTACATGTGTTGAGCATCGTAGAGTGTGTAAAGTGTTCCAATACTTTACCGTCTATACAAATAGAATGAATGTGATTGTTTCGCATTTTTATCAGAACTGCTATCATTTTAAAGAAGGATGATCAGATAGGAAAGAATACCAGGCTTAGTTATAGTTGCGACAGTGAGTGTGCTCAGAAGGTGTTCAAAGCTCATGGCTGTACATCGTGGCCCCAGGCAAATGGTTAATTATCCATGCTACTACAAATCAGCAAAAGGCTGCATCGAATGGTGGGGTACAAAATAGCATGTCGGCGGACAGTAACCAATAACGCTAGAGGTAAGACATTCGGGGGATATCTAACGCCAAAAAGCAGAGCCACAAATGCATTCTGAGCCATCAAGAAAGAGAAAAAGGCTACTATTGCCATATGGGAGTTAGGGCGCCACATCTAGTGTAATGACACATCGTCAGCGATTATGCTTTTAAGCAAGTGTAGATTAACGGTTTGGCGCAGGTATAGCAGGGCGTTAAATGATTACCTCTTCACCTGGTACAGCAGTTGCTATATAATCATATCATCGGGCGCTGGATCTTGTCTCTTTTCTTTATTTGAAATGACACCTTTCATGCATCAATATAGATACTTTAGTCTCGTCCTCCTAACGCTTACTCAGGTGGAGTTCAATCGTTACTTTTTTACCGCGCAAATGAAAACCAACAATTAGGAGGCGTTGCAATCCACAAGAGGCTATAAAGGTTCATCGCAGCTGGGTTGCTCACTTTGGACAGCGTTAATAGAAGTATTCACGGCGTTCTTATTGTGGATCCATCTCATTAATCTAATACTGCCATTTACTTCTTTGTCTGTGGTTTAATGGTCTTAAATTGAAAAGTTTGGTGCATTCAATTTCCATTTACTTTTACTTGATATCGCATAATAGGGTCGTAGAAAATATGTATATTTCGGGATATGGAATGTCATTGCGAGGTGGCCATATAAATTTATGTACGTGTCGTCACGTCTACATTTGAGATCGCAGATATGTTAATGTAATGTGTTAGGACCCGAGTTATTGGTAGCCAAGTTCTGTACTTGTGAGGTGCGTAGTTACTTTAATGCTGTCTCCCTGTTGATGGATGATAATGTTACTCAAGATAACATGTTTCATAACTTTTCATACGGAGGGCACTATATGTAAAATCTTGATTCAACCTAGATATAAAGAACTGGTAACCATTGTTGAAACTGTCATCTTCTTTAAAAGCTGAAACATAGATTATCTTAATACGATGTTCATGTCATATGCATTCAAGCATGGGAGCAGCCGGGGAGCTAGCTCCGAGGCTACGGTCTCCTCAGTAATCTTTCCATTAAACTACTGAAATTCGGCGTCAGGATTGACTTTTATATTTCACATGTGTATTTCTTATCACAAGCCTTTTCTACTGGTACCAAAAGTTTTGACCTCCTGACCTTGAAGTTTGACCTACTTTTCAAAAACTTTAACATTGTCCACAACTTTTGAATGGTAAGTGATACCACTTTCATATTTCACATGTGTAATTCTTATGACAAGCCTTTTCTACTGGTACCAACATTTTTTATCTCCTGATCTTGACTTTGAAGTTTGACGTCCTTTTCAAAAACTTTAACATTAGCCATAACTTTTGAATGATAAGTGATAGCACTTTCATATTTTACAGGTGTTTTCCTTATGACACGCCCTTTCTACTGGTACCAAAAGTTTTGACCTCCTGACTTTGACCTTGAAGTTTGATCTGCTTTTCAAAATCTTTAACATTGGCCATAACTTTAGAATGGTGACAGGACTTTCATATGACACATGTGTATTCCTTATGACAAGCCTTTTCTACTGGTACCAAAATTTTTGACCTCCTGACCTTGAAGTTTGACCTTCTTTTCAAAAACTTTCACAATGGCCATAACTTTTGAATGAGACTTTTCAAATTTCACATGTGTAATCCTTTTGCCAAGCCCTTTCCACTGGCACGTGGAATCCAGGTGCATCAGTGTTTCACAAACATATCTTGTGTGCTACATTTATTGTTAAAAGGAGCTATTCATTTTGTTGAAAGAAAACTATTCATTAAAATGTTTTCTTTTAACGACGACGGATATAATTCGTGTTTCGTTCGTAAAAAATGGAGAGATTTTATGTGTCGAGAATTTTGATAATACAATTGAGAATTATGGTATAATTTAGTGTAGAAATCAAACGAAAAAAAACATGATGAGTCATCGTTCATGTATTTCGTGTGGGCGACGGTTTTCAAAAGGTAGGCATGAAAGGGAAATGCGTAAATTGCAAAGAAAGACATAACTAAAGGAAATCGTCCATTGGTGGTGGAGTGATGAAAAAAGTGGTTGGATATTAGGAAGAGAAATTCTAGAGAAGTTGTAGGAGGGTTTTTAGATGCCAGGAAGACGAAGAATGAAGTAGTGAAGGAGCAGCAATGGACGCTGAAGAAGGAAGTATAAGGAAAAGAAAGGAGTGTAGGTTCAGCGGCCGAAACAGTCTTTGCAGGCGCGGGGCTGTCGTCTAAAGGGTCGGATCTTTGACAGAGTGTTTCACAGTGGAAATTAGTGTGCCAAGCGAGAGAAGTAAAATGAAGGTATTGTTCTACTTTTAGCTCATATTGTTCCATTTGAATACGACGTATTATGAGGGTTTTGGGAGGAAGTGTGCATTGTTTCAGTGATGAGAGGGCATGGAGATGCATGTGTATAAATGATGTTTGAGGGGCAGTCAAAAGCATGTGAGTAATAATAAAACTGTGCTTGAGAATTCGAATAGGATTCAAATATGATAAAGGATGAGCTTGGGCGAGCTGTGAATGACGGGATGAATTCGGTGAGGTACGACCTACAGGAATGGGTGTAACGACTGGTCGAGTTGTTATTATATCTTTCGAAAAGTGGTCAACTTCTAAGATTAACTGACAAGTTAAAGAGGCGTGCGCGTATGTTTGAGGGGTATGTGAAGAAGAGACAAAGAGAAGACTATAGCGTTGTCGTGGCAGGTTGGAAAGAGTATAAGCCAGGATACGGTTGTGTCTTTCTGTCTTCGATTGTAAGTAAAGCAGTTTTCGTGGTTAGAAAGACCATTTGAAACAGAGTAACTATGTGTGGCCTTTAGGACCAGTTTTGACAGTGGTATTTAGGATCTAACGAGTATAGAGTTCTAAGAGAGCATTTCGCATACATGTAGGTTGGAGAGTGTATTGCGAGTGGCTGACGCAGAGACGTGGTACACGTGGTAGGAGTAGCATGTGGTGACAATGGGTGACTTGTATTCGGACACAAGGATAGACTGTTAGTTAAATAACGGGAGATAAGACAGCGATTGAGTGTATAGTCTCAGGGTATTCGTCTATAGTAGGAAAATGAATGAAGATAAACGCGAGCCTTGTGTTTTGGCGCATTTAGTGATGGTGCCGTCTTTCGGTGTTGAGACAAGTTCGTCGGTGCTATGCTACTGCTTGGATAGGAGGTTTCGAGAGCGAGTCAAGCGACGAACAGATCGAGTTCCAGCGCCAGCAGAAGCGGGGGCGATTGTGACGTTCAAATGACAAAGGACCGAGTGGACGGATGCGTTGCAACGGTCAGCCACGTAGTAAATAGTATGTCGGATGATAAATGATGTGTGGTTTTTAATAGAGATTAAGAGAGAGATGGAAGATGTGTGTTTGTTGTTGATGGCGCTTACTTTGAGAAGTTGCATATGTGCGGCGGGTTTTGCTGCGCAGAGAGCACGAAGAATGTTCGGAAGCATTTAGGGTCTGGTACGGGTCGTTTAGGATGAGGTATGGTAGTGTATAGCCATTTGGAGGTTTCGTTAATGTGATTGCGTGAGTGATGAGAATAAATTGGCAAGACTGAATAGATGTAGTTGGTAGGTTGCAAGAGGGCTGACATAGATGTTTTTGGGCGGAATAGATCGATGTGTAGTAGTTGGTGTTTCGGAGTCGCGATATGTGGGCTGTTGCTAGTATCAGATTTTAGTACGAGGCATTCTATGGATGTGTATTCTCTACTCGTGTAGAGATGAGTTCGGATATTTCCAGGCTGCTTGCTGGCTGTAAGAGCGCTGTGTTGCTGGATGCAGAGCGTTTTTCTCTCGTTCGTGTCTCGTAAATTTTTCTTCCAGTTTTATAATTTTTTTTGTCTAAAGTCGTTGTTAGAGATTAGCTGGATTGATGTTTTTCGAGTTTTGTGAGCAGAGATGCTGACTCGATTAAGAATAGGTGTTGATAGGTCAGAGGTATAAAAAATAGTAGTAGAACATAAGAAGGTGGAGTTGAAGAATTGGTGTTCAAAGTGCATGAGGTGTTGAGCGTGAGTTTTGGCTCCGCCGAGGCAAGAGTGAAGATATCATTGGCAATGACATCAATGGAACAAGAGCTAAATGTTTGTTCAAAATTGTTGGAGAACAGGGTAACTGAAGAAACATGATTATAGCAATGAGCTCGAGTGTCGTTTGATAAGGCGCAAAGGATGCATGAGATGTCCAATAAAAGTATGATTTAATTGCTCATGATGAGGAAGAAATGTGCCGACAGTGTCGCGAAGGAGTGCAGTAGTTTATGGTGATAAGGTGTCGCGTGGGTTCATGTGTGAAAGGAGTTGGGAGTTTAGCTGTTGTGCCGGCAAGAAGTTGCACAGGGTCTACAAAGGGGCCGTTCTCGACTAGGGCGTACAGCATGTGGCCAAGTTATAGATGGTAGCAGTTTCACTGAATCTTTTCGTTCTGTATAGCTTTTTGACGAGACGAGCTGCGTTTTCATGCATGATCAGATGGATATAGTATTTGTGTGCGCAAAGTACATTGGTTAGTTCAATCCGGTTTAACCTGGTGTGCCGGCACGGCAATCACTAACCAAATATAGGGGCGTCATCGGAGGTGCAGAGAGGTTGCATAGGCGTGATATCGCAATGGGTAAGTGAGCAGTTTTGAGGTGTATAGTTCAAGAGGTTTGCCTTCTATTCTTTGATGACACACGGTTAAAAGAGTATTGGTGAATTGATCTGCGGCAGAGATGGTGATGTTTAGATCAGAGGAATGTTGGGTCGCTTTTGCCAGATTTCGGATTGTCACGTTCTGTCTGATGGTGCGCTGGAGAATAGGGATCTGCCATATGGTTAATGTGTGGGTTATGGATGCGCTAGTTGTGCCAAGGATTCGCCATGTACGTGGGTAGTGAATTGGTTAGGGATTCTCCAGAATATGTTAAGTGTGTGGTGTGTATGGATGGTATGTTGGCCAAAGTTCCTGTACTGTGTAGGTATTTGAGGGGGGATTCTCGCCTATGACTGGTAAGTTGTACAGAAGTACTATTTTTTGCTAACTTCGAAGGGGCGACAGAAGCTCTGTCATAATAGTATTCGAGCGCAAATGAAACGAAAACCGTGTTATCGCATGTTGCAAAAACTGCGATCAGTCTTTCTGTAGAAGACTGGAAAGACGGTAGAGCGCGAGTACTCTTGTTGATAGCTATGTTCAGTGACATTTATGCATTCAGACGGATGTAATGGTGCAGCCGGGTTGTCGATGCTCCCGGATGGCTCAGGCTGGGGTAGAGGACATTGTGACTTGAGAGTTCGAGGGGTCCAGGTTGAATCCGATCAGGTCCGGGTTGCAGTTTTTCTCCCGTGGTCCTGGTTACATTTGGCCAGTTGACCACCCCTGGGGAGAGTGTGCGAGTGGAAAGGGGGTGTGTTGTGCGTACGCTTCGAGGATAAGGACGACTCGTTTAAGGAGGAGGGAGGTGTGAGTGATCAGCCAGGTTCGACGCTTTTCTCTCTCTCTCACAGTGGTAGTTTTGTTTTGCCCATCTTAAGAGGGGCATGGACATGTTTTGAGGCTAGAGGTAAGATGTGTTAGCGATTGTTAGATTTTAAGTTGACATGCTCTACTGTACGGTATTTCCTGCACATAGGCTCAGGCGGAAAAAGTGTTGCAGACGCATTTGTTGGAGTTGAAAGTGGAGATGACGAGCATTCACAGATGTCGCCGGCTATTGGTTGAAACAGGCCGGTCGGATCCAGTGTTTTTGCTTTGCTTACTTATGGATTGAATGAGTGCGTGAGTATTGAGGCGCGTTCGATGATAAAGGGCAGATTTTGGTCCTCAAATGGTACACGAAGTTCGTATTTCCTGAAGAGCACAAGAAGAATGATAGGTTGCTAGTGGTGCTTGCAGTGCGTAGAGTTGTGGTGTGTGTTAGAGAATGGGGTAGTTTTCTGGAAGCAATTTTAGTGTAAATGGTAAACAAGGCTCGAGCCGTGTTTACAGTTGCAAAGAGAATTGGTAAGGTGCGGTATCACACT
>CAJDSM010107769.1:74-12441 GCA_903981925.1 Ostrea lurida
ACCCCACACCCACACCAGAGAGAGATGGCAATTCAATCTTTACATGAATTATAACAATTTGTTCTGCCTTTTATATAGTAGTTGTCTTTCAATTATAACAAGACAAGATCAGCCAGTTTAAAACAATGCCTCCTGGGTTAGCTATTTGTGACTCAAAAATATGTGTTATAATCTGCAAGAATGCAATTTTGTCACCATTTGTAGCTTGACTTTTTCAGTTGCCCTTTCACTGTCCTGAAGAAATTTTCATTCTCTGTTGTATAGTGCAGCCAGGCACTTAGGGTGGTACTTAAATTCTTGGGAAATTGGCGTCAACCTGTCTTAATTTTGCCAGGAGCTCCTTGTCTGTAATGTTCTTGCACAGCGTTTAATCTGTGTTTAGCTTCATGTCCATCGGCTCCCTTAAGTTCTGATAACTGACTTTCTTCTTTCACATAAAAAACATTTTTGCCGTGTTTTTTCGTTAGGTCTAGGTGTCTTTATTCTTGTGAAACCTTGACAAGTCACTCTCCATCTTAGTCTCCGTAGTTTCCTTTTGCGTGCCCTTTCTAGTCTGCTGTTACGGAACAGTAGTCTGCAAGCTTGATGGATATGCCTTATTGGCATGAGAGTGATCCAATGCGTGTCCATTATCTATCGTTCTAATATTATAGGAATTGGCATCTCATTTATACTTTTGAACTCCTGTATATATCCTTACTAGTAAAGTGTTACCCAGATTTGCTTTTCGTCTGATGTATCGAGGTGACATCAATGTTTCGTCTTTGGTCTACCTGGCAAATGAACAATTTTGACCAAATCTGTGTCTCTTTTCCTCATCTGGATAAACCGATAAACGAATTCCTTCTCCCTTTTGACATGTTGAATTGGAAATGGAAGTAAAATACAAAAATGCAACGTCGCAATTGAAACTAAGTACGGAACTATCTATCAGATTTAATAGCAGTCAACTAGTCAACCAAGCAGAAAAAAAAAATTGGGGTTGGGAAATTTTAAACAGAAAATGAAATTGGGATTACATATATCCCACTTTAAATAAGCAACAATCAAAAAATCAAAAATATACGGTTGACAAAAAACGAAATGGAATTTATCGATCCCATTGTAAACATTAGAAATGACAAAAGGTATAAAGTATCAAAATTAATCACAAACAAACTGTAAAACTATATATTTTATGTAGAGAGAAAGAATAATGGGTCTCAGGAATAGCCAATAGCCATACGGGAATCAATACAGGCTACAGACCACTCAAAACTAAACAGTCTAAACAGTAACATTTACGATAAAGAAACGTATATGTTCTGCAAAATTTTTGTTATTTGTTGGGTGGGACGTGTTTCATCCCGCGTTCGTTGGGTTAAATGACGTTTGTAAATAAAACAACATTTGACGTTCCGCGTTTGCCATTTTCCCAGCTATCTGGATATTAAATTACAAAAAATTGGGGGGTTTTTCCCCCTTTGGGAAAACAAAAAAGTAAGTTAATAAAAGGTGTGGTTTGGAGACTTTTTTGAAGTTACACTAAACTCAAATGCCGGGTTAAAAAAGGATTGCAAGTTGCGCCAGTATGCCCCTGGTAGTGTCACCAACTTACTGAATATAAAGAGTCTGGTCTGGGGGTGGTAAAAGTAAACAACGATCTGATATGAATTGAAATGAATATTTGTTTCAGCTAAAGGTTTCTCAAAATAAAATTATAATAACCCCCCCAAAAAAAAGAAAATGTAAAAGTGAATCTTAAAAGTTTTACTATTGAAAAATGAAAGCCCAATGGAACGCCAATTTTTGTTTTTATGGCTGCCATCTTAGAAAATGGAGGGATTCATCGCTGGCTCACAGCCTAAATGCGCTCAAGTAATGTCTGAAGATCACTTTGTGCAAAAATTTGTTGGGCTTCTTATAATAAAAGGAAATATTTTGCAACATTTTATGGGTTTTAGCCGCCCCACTACATAGGGACATATACACAACTATCCATGTGTTATTTAATCCGTTATCAAAAATATATCCAGTAAACGTAATTCACAGTTAACGTAAGTCACTGAATTTGTAAATTTTGATGGAGAAGGAACAGGGCACTATTGGTAAGTCAAAAGTCATCGGGACGAAGGGAAATAGCCAAGTTAACCAAAAGTCATTGAATTGCTTGAACCAAAGGGCTTAATAAAGCGCCAGTGAATTGGTAAGTCCAACGCTTTGTACTGTCTACTGCCTCTGGGTCTGGTGTCTCCGTCCTCGTTTTCGGATGACATTCTTCGTAAGGATGTTTCCTCTCCGTGACTAAAATAAGACAAACAAAGCAATTAAAAATCCCCACAATAGATATAAATATTACGCAAGACACTAACATCTCAAACAAGTCATGTAATAATAACCTGGAAAGTAAGTCTAGTCGGCATCACGTTATGAAAGCGTAACTAAATCACTAACAAAAAGAGTTCATGGATTGGAAACCGGAAACAGGTTACCAATTTAGTTGACTAGATCGCGGGAAATATTTATTGGCAAGATTTGGGAAATAGGCTACAAGATACATTGTATATGATTGTACTGTCAAATCCACAGATAATGATCGGGAATTCCATTTGCCTGGTTTTTTTCAAATATAGCTTATATTTATAGTATATATTTTGAAAAGGAAACTTTACGGTTGTACTTCGTTGCGACGTCAAATGCTTTGAGATGCACGAACGGCAATTAGTTTTCCAATTTTGTTGGTTATTTCCGTAGTATAACGATCTTTTTTTTTTTTTTTATAATGTGAAGTGAAATATAATAATTTCTTAAAGAGTGTTATGACTTAAAAGTGTCCCGGAAGTCAAATCTACATTTTTATGTTTATTTTATGGCATTTTTAAAAATAATACCTACCGTAAAATTATTTCAATTATTTCTTAACCGATATAAACGATTATTTTGACAAATAAGTTTTTCCCGTAAATAAACACTTTTTATGATACCGAAAACGAGGCTTCAAAAAATAAACACCGGATGTGACGTCTATACACTGTCCATGTGGCAGTGTTTTAACAAGGAGAGAGTGCATGTTGACTGGCTTGCCTGTCTGATGTTCGCATACGATAAACAGTCTGTTAGTGTATATACGATACCAGACGGCAGGACAGTCTAAGAATGCATGGATGTGAAAGAGAAGAAAATAACCGAAGAAGATTCTCGTGTTCCGGCATATGGGTTTAATGCCAATACAACACGGATCCCACAAAAGGACCCAACATCAAAAGGGAACCTGCGCACATCCAGACACACGAGATCAATCTGAAAGAAATTATACAATCGAACCGCCATTTTCTATCTATTTGTTTGTTTAGTTGTTTTTTTTTTAATTTGAATTATCTTTAATCTGTTTATGATATTGAATACTCTTAAAAATTTTCGGGCAACCGCCCCCCTCTCTCTCTCTCTCTCTACATTGAATGAATAATAATTTAAAGGCAATAGAAAAAAATATCGACAATACTTGCTAAAAAAATATTCGGATATATATCCGTAATCAAAAACGATACTTCGTGGCCTGTTAACCCCTTTTCCGTAGGAAGTAAACAGATAAGCAATGAGGGGAGGGTGTGTAAGATTAGCCCCCCGCCCCTCCCTTGTATATGTACAACATTTTTCTATATGTACATTGTATTTGTACAAATCTTTATCTATATGTCATTTGTATTTGGTACAATCATTTATCTATTGTACATTGTATTTGTACAGATCATTTATCTATATGTACATTGTATTTGTAGAACCATCTATATTTACAATTGTATTTGTATCAACGTTTATCTATATGTACATTGTTTTGTACAACCATTTTCTATATTTGCATACCCACTGTTCTCTATGCTATGACTGCATATCCTACCAATTGCGTTCATACACCTCCATGAATCACACTTGAAATTCCATGAAATGCAATTGTATGACCCGCTTTTGCAAACTCACAGTGCAAACTTCACAGTCAAACTAAGATAATAGCGGTGAAATGCTTATATACGAAATTTTAATAAGATTTTATGTTATTAATGGTTTAGATCAAATGCATATTTGATTTGTCGTAGTTGTGCCAAATCGATCCCATTAAAGATTTTTGAATTCAACTACAAATAAAATAATATCTTGTATTGAAATGATGTTTTACGCAAAATAAGAATATGAAATGCAAGCTAAATTTGGAATTCTACATTCCACAAAGGGCGATAACTCTTTTGTTTCAGGAAAATAAATCCCTATGCATAGGGTTTAATCATTATCTCAAAAAGTGACTTCACAATGTTTTTGCAAGAAACGCTGTACTATTGATAATAATTTATGTTACAGCTTGCAGCTTTTGAAAATCAAAATCGTTTTGATGTTTTAGCCTCTATAAAACAATAATCTGGAGGACAAAGAAAAAGCTTTCCCACCTAAATTCCTATTGGCGTTGGTTAACGTCATTTGCTGCATTTGTTACGTTCGTACATGACGTTTGCCATAGTGACGTAAAATAGCACCAGTGCATTGTTCGTCATCGAAAGCGCCGTATAGATCGACAGTCTTCAGAATAATGAATGAGATAGTCAAAACTCTCTGGTATCATTATCGCATCCAGTGTAATAATTTGTACAACATTCTAAAAGATTTTTTTGTAACTCTCTACATATAATCTTTGAGGTTATAATCCTTTTTAGCACATGCAAAATTCATCAGATTCTTAGACCCTATGCAACTGTTGTTGGACCCCACGAAAGGGAACACTACTGGCCTGACGTAGCTTTAATAAAAACAATACCACTAAAACAACAGTGAAACGGTTTTTTATTTATGTGAAAATGATTTATTAATAAGGTGATTTAAGACTCACTCACGACACACAGCAAAAGAATATTTCTAGGATGGAATTAGCCGTAAGTAACTTCCGGTCCCGACGAACAAATCTGTGTATGCAGTAGTCCACAAAAGGGAAAACAAAATGCAAATCATACAATGAATAAATGTTTTTCATGAACATTGGCATTAAAAATGCAATTGCTCTGCTGGCATATTTCCAATGATGCGCTAACGCGCATCATAGAATATGCCAGCAGAGCAATTGCATTTCATAATGCCATGTTCACTGGAAAAACGTTATTCATTTCTTATATCATGTCAATTGTAATTTGTACAATCATTTATCTATATGTACATTGTGTATTTGTAACAAACCATTTATCGATATGTAACATGTATTTTACAATCATTTATCTATATGTACATTGTATTGTACAACCATTTATCTATATGTACATTGTATTGTATAATCGTTTTCTATATGTACTTATTAGTACAGCCATTTTTAATCAAGTTTGTACATTTGGAAATTTTGTACAATCATTTGTTATATGACATTGTATTTGTACAACCATTTATCTATATGTATATTGTATTTTTACAATGATTTATCTATATGTACAACATTTATCTATTTGTACATTGTATTTGTACAACATGTATCTATTTATGCATTGTATTTGTACAACCATTTATCTGTATGTACATTGTATTTATACAATCATTCATATATGTATATTGTATTTGTACAGCCATTTTTCTGTTTGTACAATCATTTACTTATATACACATTGTATCTGTACAATTATATAACAATATGTACATTGTATATTATTTGAGTAGATACATTCACTCACGTTTCTACTATCTAAGAAATGAATGCCTTTTCCCTGTTTTATCAAATTATTCAGAACAATTCTACCCTTGCTCCCCTTTGAGGACCTTCCTATTAGATTCAGGTCAATTCCACCCGTGTTTTCCAGATAGGGGTTCTTAATCACCTAGCATAATTGGATGTTGATTTAGTCATATCTAAAACAACAAACCAATTTCACGTTTTAAAACAAACAGACCAATTCACGTTTACAACAACAGACCAATTCACGTTCTACAACAACAGACCAATTTTCACATCTTACAACTGCCATACCCATTCACGTCTACAATAGACCAATTCATGTAACAACAAAACCAGACCAATTTCATCGTTCTAACAACAACAGACAAAATTCATGTCTATAAGAAACAGGACCAATTCACATCTACAAACTGCATACCCATTCACGTTCTACAATAGACCCAATTTCATGTTAACAACAACAGACCAAATTTAAACGGTTCTACAACAACGACCCAATCACGTCTACAACAACAAAAACCAATTCCGTCTAACAACAACAGACCAATTCACGTCTACAACAAACAGACCAATTCACGCCTTACAACAACAGACCATTCAGGTTCCACAACAACAGTCCAATTTCACATTCTACACAAACAGACAATGTCACAATATACAAACATGCATTACCCATCACGTTCACAATAGACCAATCATGTCAACAACAACAGACCCAATTCACGTCTTACAACAACAGACCAATTCACATCTACAACAACAGACCAATTCACGTCTAACAACAATAGACCAATTCACGTCTACCAACAATAACCAATTTCATGTCTACAACAACATGACCATTTCACGGCTACCAACAACAACCAATTCACATCTACAACAACAGACCAATTCGCGGTCTAAAAACAACAAACCAAATTCATGTCTACAACAACAGACCAATTCACGTCTAGCGACAACAGACCAATTCATGTCTACAACACACAGGACCAATTCACGTCTACAACAACAGATCAATTCACGTTCTACAACAACTAGACCAATCACGTCTTACAACAATAAGGACCAATTCACGTCCACAAACAACAGACCAATTCATGTCTACAACAACAGACCAATTCATGTCTACAACAACAGACCAATGTCACGTTTACAAAACAGACCAAATTCACGTCTACAACAACAGATCAATTCACATCTACAACTGCATACCCATTCACGTCTACAATAGACCAATTGTTATTTTCAACAACAACAGACCAATCATGTTAACAACAACATAACCAATTCATGTCTATAAGAACAGACCAATTTACGTTCTACAACAAACATTACCATTCACGTCTACAACAACAGACCAAATTCACGTTCTACAACAACAGACCAATTCACATCTACAAACTACAAACCAAATTCACGTTTAAAAACAACAGACCAACTTCACGTCTACAAACAATAGACCAATTCATTTAACAACAACAGACTAATTCATGTCTATAAAGGAACAGACCAATTTTACGGTACTACAACAAAG
The DNA here is from genome assembly GCA_903981925.1 of Ostrea lurida. Lineage (NCBI taxonomy): Eukaryota > Metazoa > Mollusca > Bivalvia > Ostreida > Ostreidae > Ostrea > Ostrea lurida. The sequence continues at coordinate 7,289 of CAJDSM010107769.1, forward strand.
ACCAATTCACGTCTAACAACAACAGATCCAATTCACGTTACAACAACAGACCAATTCACGTCTACATCAACAGGACCAATTCACAATCTACAACTGCATACCCATCACGTCTACAAAAACCATCATGTTAAACAAACAACAGACCAAGCATCGTCAACAAACAACAGACCCAATTCATGTCTATAAGAACAGACCAATTTACGTCTATAACAACAGACCAATTCACGTCTACAACAAACAACCAATGTCACCGTGGCACAACAACAGACCAATTCACGTCTACAACAACAACCAATTCACGTCTAAAACAACAAACCCAATTTCACGTGCTACAACAACAGACCAATTCAGGTCAAACAACAACAGCCAATTCACGTCGTACAACAACAGACCAATTCACGTCATACAACAAACAAACCCAATCACATCTACAACAACAGACCAATTCCCATCTACAACAACAGACCAATTCAGGTCCACAACAAGAGACCAATTCCACGTTCTTACAACAATGGACCAATTCACATCTCTTCACAACAACAGACCCAATTCAGGTCCACAAACAAAGACCAATTCACGCTATAACAATGTACCAATTTCACGTCTACAACAACAGTCCAATTTCATTATCTACAACAACAGATTCAATTCACATCTACAACTGCATACCCATTCACGTCTACAATAGACCAATCATGTCAAACAACAACAGACCAATCATGTCAACAACAACCAGACCAATTCACGCTACAACAAACAGAACCAATCACAGTCTACAACAACAACCCAATTCACGTCTACAACCAAGCACACCAATTCACGTCTAAAACAACATACCAATTCACGTTCTAAAACAACGGACCAATTCACGTCTACAACAACAGACCACTTCATGTCTACAACGAACAGACAAATTCCGTCGTACAACACAGTCCAATTCACGTCATACAACAACAGATCAATTCACTCAGAGCAACAACAAACCAAATCACATCACAACAACCAGACCAACTCATTCAACAACTACAGACCAATTCACGTCTACAACAACAACAAATTCACGTTTACAAACAACAGTCCAATTCACGTCTATAACAGACAGATCAATTCACATTTATAACTGCATACCCATTTCACGTCTACAATAGACCAATTCATGTCAAACAACAACAGACCAATTCATTTGTCAACAACAACAGACCAATTCATGTCTACAACAACAGACCAATTCACGCTACACAACAGACAATTTACGTCTACAACAAAAGACCAATTTTACTTCAACATCAGACCAAATTCATGTCTACAACAACAGACCAATTTCACTCCACATTCAACAACTGACCAATTATATTCTACAACAACAGACCAATTCATGTCACAACAACAAACCAAATTCATTGTCTTACAACAACAGACCATTCACGTCTACGACAAGCAGTCCAATTCACGTCTACACAACAAACCAATTCACGTTACGACAACAGACAATTCATGTCCTAACAACACACACCAATTCACGTCTCAACAACAGACCCAATTCACATCTACGAAAACAAACCAATTCACATCTACAAACAAACCAGATCAATTCACATCTAAAACAACAGAATCAATTCACGTCTACAACAAACAGACCAATTCACGTCTACAAACAAACAAACCCAAATTCTCGTCCAACAACAACATACCAATTACGTCTACGACAACAGACAATATCACGTCATACAACAACAAAACCAATTCACGTCCACAACAAACAGACTAATTCACGTCTATTACAACAGACCAATCACGTCTAAACAAACCCCAATTCCATCTACAACAACAGACCAATCATATCTTACAAACAACAACCAATTCACCATCTACAACAACAGACCAATTCACATCTACAACAACAGACCAATTCACGTCTACAAAACAACAAACCAATTCACGTCTACAACAACAGACCAATTCACGTCTATAACAACCAGACCAATCATGTCTAACAACAAGCAGACCAAAATCACATCTACAAAACAACAGGACAATTCACGTCTACAACACAGACCAATTCACGTCTATAACAAAGACCTTCACAATCTACACAACCCATTCACGTCTACAACAACAAACCAATTCAACGTCTACACAACAAACCAATTCACTATCTACAAACAGAACCAATTCATCGTCTACACAACAGGGACCAATTCATTCATCTACAACAACAAAACCAATACTCTACAACAACAACAGCCAAATTCACGTCTACAAAACACAGACTCAATTCACATTCTACAACAACCAGAACAAATTCATATCTACAACAAAGACCAATCATGTCAACACAACAGACCAAAATTCACGTCTACAACAACAAACCCAATTCAACGTCACAACAACAGACCAAATTCCACTCATACAACAACAGCATCACCATTCACATCCAATTCAACAGATCTTAACCCATTACCATGTCTACCAATCAGACCAATTCACATTCAACAAACAACTGACCAATTCCATCTCAAACAACAGACCAATTTACATGGCCTACAACAACAAACCAATTGACAGCTACCAACAACAGGACCAAAGTAAATCAGTCACACACAATCATGTCAATTACGCAAACAACAGACCAGACTCACGTCTCAACACAACAATTACATACAACTGCAACCCACAATTACAATAGCAATCATTCACAACAAACAGACCAATTCATGAAAAACTTTCTCTACTCACAACAACAACTACAACAATTACATTTTCCGTCTACAACAACAGAACCAATTCACGTCTAAAAACAACAGCCCAATTCACGTCTACAACAAAAACGTCATTAACGACACAATTCAGTCCAACTCATAGCTCAACACCATCACGTCTACAACAAACAAACCGATTCACTACATCAACAGCAAATCCATTCACGATCTACGAACAAACAGACCAATTCATGGTAACACACCACACGTTCCACAAACAGACCAATTCACGTCCATAACAACAGATCCAATTCATGTCTACAACAAGAGAGTCCAATTACATGTCTACCAACAGACCAATCTACAAACTGATAACCCATCACGTCTATGACACTGTACAACAACAGACCAATTTCAGTCACAACAACAGACCAATTCACGTCACAACAACAGACCAAATTCATGTCTCACAACAACAGGACCAATTCACGTCGTATAACCAACAGACCAATTCCACCTACAACAACTGATTCCAATTCACGTCTATCAACAACTAATCAATTCACATCTACCAACTGCCATACCATTCACGTCTCAATAACAATCATGTCACACACCAATTCATGTCCGCATACTCTATAACAACAGACCAATTCATGTCTACAAACAAAGACCTAATTCACTTCTACGAACAACAGACCAATTCACATCAAACATAGACAATTCACGTCACAACCACGATTCACGTCTAACATACCATACAGGCTAAAACAGACCAACTCACATGACATCATGTCTATACAACAACAGACCAATCACGTCTACAACAAAGCCATTCACGTTCACAACAATCACGTTATACTCAATCACTCTACAACAACAAACAATTACATATCTACAACAACAGACCAATTCCGATAGATCAACAACCATTCATTCTACACAACCAATTACGTCCACAACAACAGGACCAATTCACGTCACAACAGATCAATCATGTCTCAATCAACGCGGCATATAGCAGCATTCACAACTATGACCAACATTCACGTTACGTACAACTAGACCAATTCAATCGTCACAACAACAGACCAATTCATAGTCTAAAAGAACAATAGACCAATTCCATTTACAACAACAGACAGACAATTCATCGTCTTACAACAAACAGACCAATTCACGGCTACAACAACAGGGACCAATTCTACGTTAAACATTAGTCATACAGCAACAGACCAATTCACATACCACGCCAATTCACATCTAACACAGACCAACATTCATGTCTCAAAACAAACAGACCCAATTCCACGTCAATCAACAAACTTGACCAATTCACATCTACAACAACAGACAAATTCATGTCTACAACAACAAACCAATTCACATGTCTACAACAAACAGACCAATTCATGTCTCACAGACAACATGCCAATTACACGTTCCTCAACAACAGACCAACTTCACGTTCTACACAACAGACCAATTCCATTTCTACCAACGCCAACCCAATTCACATCTACAACAACAAACCAATTCACATCTACAACAACAGACCAATTCAACATCTACAACAACAGAACCAATTCACGTCTAGAACAACAGACCAATTCACGTCTACAACAACAAACATTCACGTCCAAACAACAGACCAATTCACGTCTACGACAACAGACAATATCACGTCTACAACAACAAACCAATCAACGTCCACAACAACAGACTAATTCACGTCTACAGCAATAGACCAATTCACATCTACAACAACAGACCAATTCACATCTACAACAACAGACCAATTCACGTCTACAACAAACAGACCAAATTCACGTCTATACAACAGACCAATTCATGTCTGCAACAACAGACCAATTCACATCTACAAACAACAGACCAATTCACGTTTCAAACAACAGACCAATTCACATCACAACAACAGACCAATCACGTCTACAACAACAGACCAATTCACGTCTATAACAACGGACCAAATCCGTCTACAACAACAAACCAATTCACATCTACAACAACAGACCAATTCATAATCTACAACCAACAGGACCAATTCACATCTACAACAACAGACCAATTCACATCTACAAAACAACAGACCAATTCACGTCTACGACAACAGACAATATCACGTCTACAACAACAAACCAATTCACGTCCACAACAACAGAATTAATTCACGTCTACAACAACAGGACCAAAATTCACCTCACACAATAACAGACCAATTCATGTCAACAACAACAGACTAATTCACGTCTACAACAACCAGTCCAATTCACGTCTCAACGACAACAGACCAATTCACGTCTACAACCAACAGTCCAATTCACGTCTACAACAACAGACCAATTCACGTCTACAACAACAGCCCAATTTCACGTCTACAAAAACGGTCCAATTCACGGCTACAACAACAGACCAATTTCTCGAACGGGCTAC
>CAJDSM010107829.1:0-13335 GCA_903981925.1 Ostrea lurida
AAATGGCTGTCATTTCAGTCCAGATGTGTTTAAATGTTGTGAATGACACTATACAAGGTTATGTTTTCCCCATGTTTCTTTCTCACCCTTCTGCCCCTTGTAAATAGTATCATCCAGTTTTGAGTTGGCCCTGACACATTTGTATTAAATTTGTCCTCTGACAACAAGGGTGATACGAGCATAAATATAAATGGAAGTGAATATTTCCTTGTATACATTACATTATATTCAGTCATTGTACCTATTTACAGATCGGAGATTTCANATTATATTCAGCCACTGTACTTATTTACAGATTGGAGACTTTGGACTTGCGAGGGAATATGGGTCTCCACTAAAGCATTATACACCTATATTGTATACAGTATATTATATTCAGCCACTGTACTTATTTACAGATTGGAGACTTTGGACTTGCGAGGGAATATGGGTCTCCACTAAAGCATTATACACCTATAGTTGTCACTCTTTGGTATAGAGCACCAGAACTCTTATTGGGCATAAAGGTATAAAGGATGGCATTCTGAATGCCAAAGTTAGATTAAAGTATATTTCTTTTAAATAATTATGTAGCATCAAATTAACATAGAATTGCAAGTGATTGAAGATATTTTTGATTATTTGAAGATATCATTAATTCATTGTTGTGCATAATAATTTAATTGATGCACAAATCAAATTTGTGTGTGTGTACGTTAAAAACGGCTCTTCTCCAGTTGAGTTTTTGTAGTGTTATCTGATCTCTGTTGAACGTATGAAATATTTGTTGTAGGAATACTCCACTCCAATAGACATGTGGAGTGTGGGCTGTATATTTGCTGAATTTCTGACCATGAAGCCACTATGGCCGGGGAAATCGGAGATCGATGAGCTTAACAAAATATTCAAGGTACTTGTACTTCTTTTCTAGAGGTAGACCATTGACATTTTCTGAGGAGTAAAACTGTCAATTGAGGGTGTCATCTGTCGGCATGTATCAACATCAATCAAAATTTCATTTATATTTACATCAGGTTGATGATCAGCAGATTGACTAATCAAGTTTTTGTGTGTGTATTTCTCTTAAGATTTAGACCTAAAATGTCTACATGTAGTTGTGGAAACTTTTTTGAGATCATGTACTTCACATATTGTACATATTTACCATATCATTGTTACGTTTTGTTCTTGTCGTCAGGACCTCGGAACTCCCTCAGAAAAGATCTGGCCTGGAGTAAAGGAACTGCCGGGGATGAAGAAGTGCACGTTCGCTGAGCATCCGTATAACGCGCTGGGACAGCGGTTCGGGACCTACCTCACAGAGCTCGGGTTCGACCTCATGAACAAGTAGGGTTACAAATTGTTTGATAAGATTTCTAAGGTAGTGGTGTTCTCTTTGCAAGGCAAATATCATACAGAGGTGTCAACTTTATTTAACTACAGTGGAGCATTGTTAATCTGGATGCTGGTTTACAGTAAAATTGTCTGGATAAATGAAATGTCCGTTTGACTGAATTGCATGTGTTAGATCTTCATTTAAGTAAACAATACAATTACTTTACTAATGTATAGGGAATTGTGCACATTTTATCAATATATTTAACCATTTCCTTTAGCATATGAATTATGATAATGCTAACAATTACATGTACATGCATTTGGAAATAGACATGTACCATGTATTTGCATATGTTTATATTGTAAATGTATATAAGCACTACAGACATGAGTACCCCGCTAAAAACAAATACTGAAGCACTATCTGAAAAATAATTTGTTTAAAAGAAACATTTACACTTAACATACATCATCAAACTTTTACTTATTTAAGAAGTCAGTCATCTTCTCTTTGTAGCCATGATGTCGGTTATAACAGTTGACCAAAATTCTATCTACCAGAGTTTATGTTTCATACTGATTTCTATATTTATATGGGCCATTATCAGGGGGTGAGGACATAAAACCATCTAAACTCATTATTACTAGCCGCTTATGTGATCTACATGTGTTTCCATCTATCATAAACTTTTAAACACATTTACTGCTCCAAAATGGATGAATCAAGTTTAAATTTGTGGGAAACATTTGGATTGAGTCCAAAATGTTAATTTCATGATCTTTATCCCCATGATGCATAGAGGAGGGGGTAAATGTTCAAAAACCTGTGTAATATAATGAGAATTATATACAGTCGGACCTCATTATCTCGAACTTGATGGGACCAAGAAAAAAGTTTGAGATGTCTGTGAATTTGAGATATCGATGGTAAAAATACTAAGAAAATAGGTGGTTGGGACCTCTTAATCAATTTGACATTACCATGGTATTTGAGATATCAGTGTTCGAGATATCAAAGTTCAACTGTAGGTGACTCTAAGTAAGGATTGAATAGCTCTTTCATGTTTAAAGTGAAATGTATCATGACTTTCAAAATGGAGTCATCTAGAAAATGTTTGCTTCAGGATGGATCATTTAAATTTTTTTAGCAGACACACTGCGTAGACAGATAATTTGTGCCTTCTTCAAAATAGTACAATCCCTGACCCCTGGGGCAGGGAAATAAAAGCTAGCAATAAAAGATATACCGGTAGGTTTATTTTCACTTGTATATTTGTTTTCACCAATTATTTTTCACCAGGTTGTTGACCTACAACCCTGCCAAAAGAATTACTGCGGAGACATCTTTGAAGCACAAGTTTTTTAAAGAGTCTCCACTTCCTATTGATCCTTCAATGTTCCCGACCTGGCCAGCAAAAAGTGAACAGCCCCGCAAACACACTAGCTCCCCCAAACCCCCATCTGGTGGGAAGGCCTACTCCAAACTCCTGGTAGGTACACATGTGAAAGGAGAATTTATTTTATAGCATGCTGATTTGATTATCTCTTTACAAAAGTGGGTGTTTTGGGGGTTGGGTGATGGATGAGAGTATACATGTACATTTGTGAATTCGTGTGAGAGACATTGTAAGGGGTTGTGCTTTGCAATGATACCAACCCCACCCCATTTTTTGTATTCCTAAGAGACACTTTTACAATGATAATTAATCTAAAAGAAAATTCATAAAAATGTCTGCATTTTGAATGTTTGATGCAATTGTATCAACGTTGATACCCTATACAATTTATGAGATTAAGAATGATTGTTGCATATTTACTATAAGTGATGGTACCTTGTATTATAGGGTGGTGATGATGAAAAAATGATAGAAATGGCGGGAGGATTCCATCTGACAAATGCTGCCAAAGGAGTCTCAGCCACGGGTCCAGGGTTCAGTCTCAAATTCTAAGGAAAGTGTTCATACCACTCAGGATTAATTCACTGCCTGTGTATTTTATTGACAATGACAGCCAAGAGGACCAAACACGGATCCTCTTTCAGGGCATTCTGTCCAGTCAGTGAAAAAAGTGGTGTGAACCATCTGCAGTTCTGTGTCAATGATGACTGATATCAGCAGTACAAATATTGCTGATTTTGATGATAAGTATCAATATGCATTAAGCTTATACATGTTTGTAAATATGTGGAAAACTTTGATTACCAGTATGTTATGTACAGTATACAATCATGTAAGTCACATCATTGTTCATTGTATGAATACAAAAAGAAAGAATGAAAGCAGGAAATAAAATCAAATACCATTAACACATATGTCTTAGAGTTGTATATGAAACTATCTTAAATTATGATCACATTGAATTTTATAGTGTACTTTTCCATAAAATACTTTGATATCATACTCCAGCGGCGTTAGGAAACCCGAGAAATTGAACAGAGTTGTATAGAAAAGTACCTAAATGCACTACAGGCAACATTACGTCACAATGAAAAATGACGTCATGACATACAGTTTTGTATAGTTGCTTTGTTAGGAAATGGCAATTATATTATGTACCATTTTTTAAAATGCATAGCATTAAGGGCTTGCGGTCAACATTTTGAAGAAATATTTGGCATACATTTTTTTATCAATCCCTCGGTTGCTTGAAACGTGTGAGGTTGGGTTCGTTACTAGAATAATTTGTATTAATCGGTGGTAAAAAAAAAAAAAGAGTGCAATTCAGTGAAAGTTTCCACATATTTTTTTTCTAACTATATCCTCAAAAATATAGACATATTTGGGTCTCCCTACAGAAAAATGTGTGAAGTAGGATTTGTTTTTCAAAAGTTGCTTTGAATACAATTGATTTAATAATTCCTTACCCTTGTTCTATGCACTTCTAGTGTATCATAAACTCATGTCTATATTTAGCTGGTCACATGACTTAAAGCACGTGATGATTCAATTTTATGTGACCATGTGATTGCCTTGACTCGCATGTTGTGTTTTATAATAGATCCCGCTTAAAAAAGCCATGGTAATCAGGGAGTCAGCTTGTTTTACCTACAAGGCTACATGTACATGTAGCCAATGGAAGAGTTGATATTAAAGTTTTGACAGGTAATGTAAAATATAAATGATAGAAAGTCAAAGTCCATAGCAAGGGTAACTAGGTCATCAAAAAAATTGTTATTAATAGAAATGTCTATTCATGAAGCATCTAGATATAAAATATCAAAGCCCTATCGGGCTAAGATATTTCATATCTAGATTCTTCATTTAAAATATATTAAAGTGTTTGAAAAGTAGGTCAAAGTCTAACGTCAAGGCCACTAAGTCAAAAGTCTTGGTACCCAAAACAAAGGATTCTTCATGAGGCATTTAAATGTGATATATCAAAACCCTATCATACTTAGTTTGAAAGATAGAGTCCAAGTTAAAGTTTTTGAAAAGTAGATCAAAGGTCAAGTTCATCAGGTCAAAAGTCTTGCTATCAAAACAAAGGTGTCTTCATGCTCTATCCCCCTTGATTAAAAAGATATGTTTTAGAAAAGTACATGTAGGTCAAAGTGTAAGGTCACAAAGAGAAAAGTCTTGGTACCAAAAACAAAAGTTTCTCTTGAGTCATCTATATATGTGAAATACCAAAGCCTTATTCCCCTTAGTTCAAATGATAGACCAGGTAAAGTATTTAAGAAGTAGGTCCAAATCTAAGGTCACTAGGCCAAAAGTCTTAGTACCAAACAAAGGTCTCCTCATGAGGCATCTAATCGTGAAATATTATACAACCTTAATGATTGTTCTTTGCTGGTACATAATGTGAATGGAGGTGAATCGATCGATCGTGGGGCAAGTGTGGCCAAAGATCCAAAAAGTCAATAAATGGAGGCTGTCACGTGAGGTGAATATAGGAATTATTGACTTCTACGTTTTTTGGGATCTCAGCCAATCAGAGAGCTAGAAAGTATCATCATAATAATTAATAAAGCCTAATTCCCCTTAGTTCAAAAGATTATAGCCCAAGGTTAAAGTTTTTGAAAAGTAGGTCAAAGGTCACAAGTTGTGGTAACAAAACAAAGGTCTCCTCATGAGGTATCCATATGTCTACGGCTGAAGTGAGCTAAAAAAAAAAGTGCGGAAAACTGAATTCACGCTATTATTTTTTTTAAAGGGTCATGGACACGTTTTGAACTAAAAATGTTCTCATTTTAGATTCCCAATTTTAATGTTTACAATGATTTACTAAGGTATTTCTAATGGTCAGGAAAAATTTGAACGTCATCTGTTGACTTCCAAGTGAGATACAGCACTTACAATTCTTTGTTATGTAAACAAGGCCCGAGCCATGATTTTGCTTGTACATATATTGAATATGGTACTAAACATTCCATCTAAAACAGATTTTTTTCAAATTAGAAGTTCATTTTAAACACAATTAAACAGTGTCAAGTGTTTCTCACATCTCATTTTGTTTTAAACGTGATATTTTCTACGAAGCAATCTTTTTGTAAACATAAACAAGGCTCGAGCCTTGTTTACATTGTGAAGATTTGTGACCGCTGTATCTTACTTATAACTCAAGAACTGACTTTCAAATTTTTGCTGACCACTAGAAATAACTTGATTAAGCATTTCAAACATCAAAATTGGCAATCTAAAATTTGAACATTTTTAGTTCAAAACGTGTCCATGCCCCCTTTTAAGTCCAAGGGCAATTTATTATGGCAAATCGATACCAAATATGAAACTTAGTGGTAAGTCTTCCAGGGAAGTGGACATGTGGTCGCCTGCTACTTTGCTAAATTAATTTGATTTTGAAAAATTACTTCATTGCATTCTTTACATATATCATCACTGTGCAAAAAAGTATATTAATTTGTTGGTGTCAGAATAGTTCTGTTCCAAGGTTTACCAGAATGTAAACATGGCATAGTCCTAACATGATGATATGTATGGAAAGGACGGGATATTCGTTGAGCATTCCATTTGTGAGATTCTATCTGAAAATAAAGACAAATTTGTTATGATATCAACATAAATTTAAATTAAAGTATGTGGTGCAAGGACAGGAAGTTGAGCATGCCGCGAGATTGGAAGCTGTGCTTATCACCTCGATGCACAGTTGTGCCATGCTGGTGCTCGGGTGCCAAAATTATGCAGCGAAGCCGCTGGCCCTGTTGGTCGGTTCTCGAGTTAAAAATGTGAGCAGAAATTGTCTATGTTAATAAGATATTCTACATGATTGTGCGGTCAAGACAGGAGAGTTGACAGTGACGGCATGATTGAGGACTGCCGGTGACACTGATAAGTGTTGTCCATTAGCTGATCGCTCGTGCGCAAATAATCGGGAAGGCAGGCCTATGTGGTTTCTGAGAAAGAATGGTGACAGAAAATTTTGTTGACGCCGACCGGCCGCAGGACGACTAATAGTGATTCCTATTTGATCGGCCTCCCGCTACACCAGGCAGGCGACCCAATATACTTATTCTCGCAGCTAAATCATACCCCTCCAAGCAAAAGTGTTGGCAAAATTGATTTCCGGACTGAGAGCACAGAAACCCGAAGTCCGCCTCACTCGTCGGCTATGGGACTAACAAAGTACATGTGTAACTCGTCGTTTTGACTCGATGATTTACCCCTTAAATAGGACGTAGAATAGTGCACTGGCCTTCACGCAATGTATAAGTGAACAAGAGGGCCCACAGCTTAAGCGGTTCACACTGAATATACATATCCATACGGGAGTCTGCACTATTTGCATTTTTAAGGCTCCTAGGCCTGTGTCGTATGTTATCAATCGTTCCTAACAATATGTATATGATTCCTATTGCAATACACAAGACAATTATCATTTCAATCTCACAAATGGTGTTGTTTAACCTGTTTCATAGAATTTAAAAGAAAACCATTACGCAACTTTTAATTCCTCAGTGAGCTTGAGCCTTTGTGAACCCGCAAATTCAATAGGATCATCTTGCGACCATGGGTAGTCTTGTTATACATTGTAGATAGTGATAATATATGTGGAAAGTACAACAGCTGAAAGCCCGAAACCATATTGTTACTGTTTGAATGGTCCAGATGACTTTGACCTTTGACCACAGTATGACCCAGACTTGTGAAAAGGAAACATCTTCGTTTTCACAGGGTAATCTATGGATGTCATGATATGGTGATTCTACCGTGGGAAGAAGGATTATATGCTTTAGAACCCGTGAAACCATAGTTGCTACTTTGTTGTCTAGTTGTGTTTGACCTGATAAAGTTCGATAAGGAACATCTTCACCCAGTGTTGATAAAATCAATAATGCATATCGATGGTAACTCTAGGTGGAATGAAGCTAATCACTTGTAATGCCTGGAACAACAGTTCGTGTTACGAGAGGAAAGATAGGACATCCAATCCAGTATTCTCTCCCTTCCCAAATTTTGGGCGGGGGGGTGGGGATAATTAAGTATCAAAGCTCTCATGTTCATTGCCACATAATTATTCTTCTATCATATAAGATTTAATATGAATGCCTTATATCTGGAAGATGTTTTCAAAATGCTTACATATTAATAACTAGGTTACCTAAAGTACAAAGTTGTGGCACCCAACCTGGGGTCAGAATCCAACTACCCCTAGGGATCACACACAGAGCTTTTAAAATTTTGGAGTAGAGGCAATTGCCTGCTCTATATCACTAGTCACTTTAGTTTCTGCGAATAGAGCATGTGTGGATTTGTGAAAAGAAGAAGTTTTTGAAAAATTGTGTCACCGCCTCCAACGGGCCCCAAGGGCGTGCAAAAGGCCTGAAATTCTCAAATTATGTGCCCACTTGCTGTCCAAAGATGCTCCTAGTGACAAAGTTGTGATAAAGAATTGGAACTGGTTAGTTATCGAGAAAGTTAATAGGAAATTGTCTTTCCAAGTATTAGATGGTTAACATCATTTCATAATCCGACAATTGCTAGTGTAGCCCCCATACCTGAATACCAAACTCCTTCCCCTAGCGGTCACAGAATTCTAAAAATTTAATATGAAAACTCCGTTTTGTTCTGCCATTTCAGCGAAACTTCGCATTTAGTGTTAACTTTAGCATCTAAATAGCATTAGCAGAAGGATGTTTTTTCAAATGTTTTGAAACACTATCACCTATGGTGTCAGTTTGGCCCCGCCCTGGGGTCAGATAACCCTTACCCCGGGAATCACCACAATTTTGGTAGAGGGCCTTCCTGCTCTACATCAGCTATCGCATTAGTTTCTGCTCATGCAACGTGCGGTTGTAAAGAGAGATTTTTTGAAAAAAGTTGGTCGACTTTTTGCCACCGCTCCCCCAGGGCTGCAAGGAGACCTGGATATGTTACTATTTAATGGCCCCTTGTCGCCAGAAAATCTCTACCAAGCAATTTGATAAAGAAATTGGACGGTAGGTTATTCAATGAACGAAGTTAATACATTTCAAGAATGTTGACACATTTCGTCATCATGACTTTTTGGCCCCCCTTAATACCCCTAACAACCTACCCCTAAGGGTCACAGGGTATACAACTATTAATAGAAAGCACTCCCTGCTGCATTCCAAACAATCCATTGTACTGTTTTAATGTTACTATAATAGCATTAGAGTGAAGATGTTATTTCAAATGTTTTTATTGCCACGATATTCACTGATGCACCAAGGTTTTTAGCCCCTGCCTGGGGTCACGAACCCCTCCCCGGGGTATCAAATTTGACAATTTCTTGGTAGAAGCCTTGCTCTGCGTCTACACGTCACGCTATGGCTTAGTGCTCTCAGGGCATGTGCGGTTGTAAAGAAGAGGTTTTGACATATAAAAATTGTGGTCACTTTTGCCATTTTTGCCCCGGCCCAGGGGTGCATAGAGATTCCTGGAAATTTACAAGTTATGTGCCCCTTTACTCGCCAAACGAAGCACTCATAGCCCTAAAATTCTTGAATAAAGAAATTGGACTGTACAGTTTATCAAGAAAGTATAATTTAGAAATGGTTAATTGTTAACGGATCGACGCACGTCGCCGTGGCGCATATCAGGTCACGGGATGGAGGGTACGTTAAACAAAATACAATCCATTCAACGGTAGTGGACGTAGCAACAACATATCAATCACACAAATTCCTTTTCTTTGTGATTCATCTAAGGGACATTGTACGAATTGCACTGTGTCGTTTTCTTTGCCTTTTACTATTAAATAGAGACTTTTCTTTTATAATGCATAGTCGGGTATCATGAGGGTGATTGCTGTTGCTGTGCTACAAATTGAATTCCTGTTAGATGATTCTGAGAACGGATGTAAAGAGCACGTTAATCTGTGTGTCGTTTAGGCAATAATTATCAAGTTGTTAATATCCGTAATCTTCTCTCTGATATATATTAATTATATGAAGATCCATGGCTTTAGCAGTTTTTTGAAAAATAAAGTTTCATCGGATGTTGTCGTATACAGAAGCGTTGGAAACTTGTGGTGCCTTAGTGTATTATGAGTCGCGACACTCAAAGTACGTATCGCGTCTCTCTGTTGAAAGACTGGAAGCATTGGTACTAACATAGCAATTCTGTAAATGTATGTAATTTAACTTGGTACAGTGCAGCCGACGAATCTTAAACGTATAATAACTCACAAAAAAAATATTGAAATAGGATGAGTACTGTATCGACACCATAGTGTTATCAAGATTGTGTGAGATATGTATGGCCCAAAAAAACAAAAAAAACTAGTGGATGTTTCAGTGGGACTCGCCTTAACTGCCTTCTTATGTTTCTGTTCGGTCTTATTTAGTGCATCTCGCTTTTGTATGTATTGTATGATGTGCTGTTTTCAATATGTATCTGATTGCATTCTCACTTTGATTTGATGTGTGCTTTTATGCATTTTAGTGTGATGTGCTTGTTGGTCCATATTATGGATTGCCTTTGTATTATATGAGTGTGCTATATCATAGTGTGATGGTGCTGCTTGTACTTCATATTTATTCAGTGAGAGTGTGCTCGGTTTTCTCATTGGTTGATGTGCATTTATTTCATTATTGTGATGTGTTTATCTGTTCGATAGTGTGATGGTGCTTTTTGGATTAGTGATGTGTGCTGTTGCATCATTATGTGTATTGCATTTGTCATTATTTGAGTGGCACTTTTCAGTGATTAGTGTGTTATTTTTGTTGTCTACTCATTATTAGTGTCTGTCCTGATTCGTTAAAAAGAAGGGCTCAAAAAGTGTCGTAATGCATATTTTATGTATTTGTCCTCATATCATAGTTTTTTTCACCTTAATTTCGAGTATTGATGTGGAATCGACAAAATCTATTGCTCGGTCCCTGCCATGACACTGGCGGTTAAGTAGGGTCAAATGGCGATCAAAGTGGCCTTGCGGTCTCTCTTTAAATTTTTTTCCCGAAATTGCTCCTTGAAGCCGCTCATCATCCGTAGAAAGGATGCACCGACACGAATAAAGCCTTTGTACTAATACTTCGATTGTCATTATATTAAAATTTGTTAAAGCTAGAATATGAGTACTTTAGTATATAATGCAGCCCGTTTTTCCTTCCAAAATTTCTTGAAATTTTCTCTGTTTTTTTCCAAATATTTGTATTTCTTTGCCAACATGCATGTTCATGCATGTTTAGAGCTTAGTTCTTTTTAGCAGGGGAATCTATACTTATAAAGAAACCATAATTATAAAATTATAGATTATCCTATTATTTAGAAGCATTTGAGATTAATATGAAATTAAGACAATCATAAAATCAAATTACTTATGCATTTGAACATTACATTCGCGCACACTTG
Organism: Ostrea lurida; assembly: GCA_903981925.1. NCBI lineage: Eukaryota > Metazoa > Mollusca > Bivalvia > Ostreida > Ostreidae > Ostrea > Ostrea lurida. The sequence continues at coordinate 11,088 of CAJDSM010107829.1, forward strand.
ATTCGATTGTGTGTGAGTAGAGAGAGCCGTTTATGAGCACTAATACAGTGCGTCCTGAATAAAAAAGTTATACGTACAATACATTCGTCAGTAATAAAAGCTTACTTGCTTATTATATAGAATTGGTAGTGTTTTAACCAGTCTTCTCATTTGGGGCTTCAATATGACGAATCATATAGGACATGTAAACAAGGAACTTCAATACAATACCGATTTGGTGGTGCATCTGGCCTGGGGCAGGAGAACAGAAATCCAGATTTTGAGAGTTAAAATCAGAAAGCATAGAACATGTAATTGAGACGAATGTCAGTCTCGTCGGTAAAAGTTAAAGATGCCAAAAAATTAGTGCTATTATTGAGTTGAGCGGCTGAAGTTCAGTGAAAGCGACGTACTAGGAATTCACAGTGAATTTAGTTACTATCCAGAAATCTATAAAAGCATTTTTAGAACAAAGCAGTGTCCTTGAATATTCAAGTGTCGAATACTCAGGAACCACAAGAAACTACCGTCTACTCGCTCTACGTGCTCCAAAGTGCTCTCATTCTTTCAAGCGGACCCGTTCCTCAGAAGTCATTTTCTCCTGCTTAGAATTTGGGCAGTTGTATGTTTTGTCAAAACAGAATCGAGTGAAAAGTCTTATCATACTTTTACAACCTTTATCTGTAAACGTCTGCACCTTGGAATATCTTACAGAATGCCAAATAGATTCCGCAGGAATTCATTTAACTCTAGAATGTACTAAGCATTGATCCGCTGCCATGAGGGTAAATACCCGACTTTACAATTCGGTATGAACTGCATTAAGGTATGAACGCAGAAAGACAGAGAAAGAAGTCCCAGTTGCAGGACTCTGAGCCATGATTTCTTCTTGTATGCTTTGTGAGCGTGATAGCGCAAGGGATAAGCACCAAATTTGCAGCTTTCTCTATTTGGTAATTGATACTGTGATGAACTGATCAAGAGTAGATTTGTGCTGATAATCCCTCGAGTGTTTATCATTACGCGGAAGATCCGATCAATTCAAAGATAAGCCTGACAATAAGGGTGATAGAGTTATCTTTTCAGTTAGTGCTCGTCCTATGGATAGTAACAATCGTCTGAACTCTCGGACTCCGCTGGTCTGTCCACTACTTGTCTTGCATCTCATTTTGAGAGAAATAGTCAATTAGGGACAAATATCACAGATGATACAAATTTCTTGACCTCATGCAAGTTATTAAACTACGATAACTCTCACCGACTGTACCATTTGGCAGTTGAATTTAGATCAGACTCTCAACTTCGTTTGAAGGGGGCATTAAATTGTTAACGTTGTGAGGACGATCCCATGAACGGTGTTGTGCAATAAGTGTTGGCTATGTTTGAAGTGTAGGTGTGGGCAAACTTTGGAAATTGCTCCAGCGCAGAGCCTCCGGTTGTATGCTCTAATCCTGGTGTTTGTGTTATATAGTTTTGCACTAGGACAAAAAAAAGGTATTAATAAAGTGTCGCTCTTAAATATTGTCTATGGGGTGAGTGATGGGAAAAAGTGGGAACTCTCCAAAGCGATTGGCCATGCTGTACTATTACACCAAATGACAAGATCTAACAGCTCTTGAATTTATGTTCCATAGGTGCGGTCACTACCTAAGGATAAGGATGTGCTTACGAATAGACACAATTCTAGCAGAACGAACAGCCTCCAGTCTATGGACGAGAAGACATTGGTCGGATTGACCAATTAAATTTAAAACCTAAGATTTTCCCACATTTCACGCGTGATAATATAGCATTTTAGTGATCCGACACTAGATGGCTAAAGGACCACATAGATGACAGCGCAGATTGTTTGGTTTGCAAACGTGGATTCAGGAAATGACCTTGGACTTGAAACACAATACTTCCCATCCTTGACAAAGGAGACTTCTTACAGTACCTTCTCAATAGAACAGATTGTAGAGAACCACTGTAAATAGAGCGGTCTCACAGCCCTTCTTTATCAAAAAGACAGTTACTCTAGGATTTTGTACTTACTTCCTGAAAAGAGCAGTCATTCAATCATGCCTGTGATGCTTTTTCAGAATTAACTCATACTTGCGTCTTCATTTTGAAAAAATAAAACAAAAAGCTGTGCCCAAGTTACTCGTCTGCTTTTTAATTCAGTTCCCAGGATCAGCGCATTAAACTTCTCCGATCGCACTAGTCGATTGCGCTAGCCTATCATCGTTACCTCAAGCTGACTGTTCTGACTCACCCGTGAATAGAGCGC
>CAJDSM010107838.1:139-12056 GCA_903981925.1 Ostrea lurida
TAACAAAGACCAGGTTAGTCCGTGTGTGTGAAGACCATATTAGTCCATGTATGATGTCATAGATTAAACACATGTAACGCAAACTAGGTGATATCTAGGTGATATCATAAATAGACATACGTAACATGGATAAGATTAGTTCTTGTCTGTTGTATGGGAAGTATAACAATAAGTGGTCTAATTGGTGGGGCTGATAATCAAAGATCACCATTTCGAATTGTCATCGAATTCCATTGTGGCAATTTCAAATTTCTTGCAGTGTCCTTGGACAAGGCACTGTATATCTTCACTATCTCAGTCCACCCAGCGGATAGATGGGTACTGGCTCAAGCTGGTGTATCATCCATTCTGTAAACGACTCAAGCTTCACTCTCAGTCCACCCAGTGGGTAGATGGGTACTGGCTCAAGCTGGGGGTGCTTCCACAATGGACTGGTGTGTCTTCCAGGGGGTGTTTATGATGTGTATAATGGAGCCCTACTGAAACCAACAATATTCACAATTAATATAGAAATAGCCGTCAAAAACTAAGAAAGGATTTTTCTATTGACTTATTGTCACACATTTTGTGATTGTTTTTCTGTCCCTTGACCATTCCCTCCTCTCCGCTGGTTGTGATGAGAGAGAATTCACCTACAAAGCTTCGATGACCAAATTTTCACATTTTCAGTGTTTGATTAATTTCCAAAATTGAAGTCATACAATCTGATCGGGCAGAGAGACACGGTCTGATAATAATGTATCATCAGCAGAAGAACACGATTCCGAATTCCACTTCCTCGTCTTGCTCACGGTTATTTTATTGACAACTGTGCTAACCATAGAACAGAGCATATTAGAAGATACTGATAACAGTTCTATGGCTTCGTGTAATGACCAAACGATGTCGATTCGATCAGCGAAGAGATGAACATGGGAACTGTGCAATTACTGTCATTAATCACACCACTGTTGTCATCTGATGGCCTTGTCTGGGCGAAAAGAAGGATCAATCAATTTCTCAGAATTTAGCAAACAAAAAAATTTTCTGTCATGCATCCACTATTTTGACCATGTCTGAGTTTGCGGTACAACCTTCTTTGTACGCGGGGAACGCTGATCAATACTCACGAGTAGGGCAAATACAATCTAATGTAAATATTGCTAGTTGACATGGAAACTATAGGTCTTATTGCTCAAGTTTTTGAATCTTTTGAACATAATAACTATTATCTGAAATGAAATTTAGTATCAATGAACTATTCGCCCCAATTGGCCCCCAACAATCACTTTAGAAATGAACAGCAATTTTAAGGGCCTATAGAATTAAGTCATTCTAACATGTTTACCAGTGTGTGAGGATATATCTGGGTTGGCCCTTGCGAGCAGTTCATTAGGCGAATCAATAAGCAGTGCTATTTTCAACTAGAAACTTTTGCCAATTTTCAAATAGACAATTGGAGATATTTGACTTTGGAGTGTATGTCTGATAACCAATTCTATACTTCTACCCTGTAGTTGCCCAGGTTGAATAACATTAAACTAATGCAAGCTGTTTGATAAATTTGATGAAACCTTGATAAGAGTAATCTTTGTTCGCAAATAATGAAGTAAGAAACTGAATTGAGCTGACAGCCTGGTGTTTACTTTATCCCAGGCGGTAAACAGGCTTATCGCCTCCGTTGTTAAAAAAAGGAGGGTGAACTTAGCGAGAAGCAAGTAATTGAATAAGTCGTGAACGGTATTGGGAGGGGCGCACCCCACTGTCTACCCCACTCATAGCGCTCAGTGTGTGTACTGTCTGGTCATGCACTGTCCATTTAGGCCCCTTTCCACACCTAGGATCACTGTTATAATCTTGCCACATCTCCTGCCCTTTCCCTACTCAGGGGTGCCTGACAAAAATGGTCAGCTATGATCATCCTGGGAGACCCCACCCTCCTGCGCGATAGCTGGGTAGCCAAATACTTTGCAGTGTGAAGGAATCAAAAATGATGGATTATTTCTGTGCGATGAGAAATAGTTTGGCATATGTTACTGGACCTGATCAATATTCCGCTGGATTCTCCATACTAGAATACACCTTGAGCAGATATCATCTAGCTTCCTGATCCAGGCTCGAGAACAGAAACCCAATACACTGTCCAAATGGAGTTTTTGAAGCAGCTTGCCCTTATATATCTCCGATGTCCCAAGTATTCCTCGTTGGCAAACGTACGCACTGAATATTCATCTTTCTACTGCAATCTTCTGTCCCTTGGCTTCCTCTCCTAAGCCATAGTATGACTGATTGTGGTGGTACAGCTTGATCTCAGTAGTAGATCAATGTTAGGAATTTTACTGTGACCAAATATTTACATTCATGCTTTTCGCTATGGACTTCTAGCTTGACCGCTTATGCAACCTTATTGACGTGAATTTTAATTTGTTAGTGGTTATACTTATCCTGTCAATGATACAATTTAATTGATAATTACTTCTCCATATCACACTTAGAATTGTCTTCTCAGTGGTTTCAATGGTGATCATGGCATTTGCACCGATGTGCAGCCAACACATCAACTTAGTGACGGAAAGAGACACATTCTTGTTTATCTCCATTATAGGACTCGGCTGTCTATCATGTGAAGTAATCAGAATCGCTGTCTTCCATTGAGCCAAAAATTGGCTCTCGGTGTGCTCCCAGCCGAATTATTTGCGGTAGGAAGGTTGACTGACATCTGATCTATCGATCAAGCCACTGGCCAATTGGATTCGACTTTAGATGATAAAAATGTAGATTAGATAACTGCAGAGGAGGACATTTGATTGTGCAGAAGGATATAAACCAATATTCTACATGTGTAATGTTCTCTCAAGTATCATCTATTTGCGCACGGCATGACGTCTAAAAATCGCATGTCACCTGAGCCCATGCGCCCCAGCCATCTGCCGACATCCCACACATACTAGACGATCATTCACGCAAAACTAAAAATCTTCTTATTTTGTATCTTTCTTATTCCTTTGTACATGGTCTCCTCCTATCTCCACATTTCACATTAATACGACTCGTTCCTACTAAATGACTGCAGTAATGTAACCACAGCCCGCTGCCTCTCCTTCTCATGCGAGATGGATGCAATTGATAACATTTAGATCGGGCTCAAATTTTCTAACACTATTATCGAATTATCCTGTTCGGCTTTCATTTAGCTGTCAACGAAGTGCGCTCGATGCATGAGTCTAACTACTATCCGCCGATGCTAACATATCATATAACGTTAACAACCAATAGCTGAATTAATTAGCCTGCGTGTTATATCATATCCGTGTATGCTCACAGCATTCATTCAGGTTTCTTGCGCGCTTGACACGCAGAGTCTTTCCGGGAACCCTATTGTCTAGTTTTGCTTTCATGCTATCTGGTGTACGTCAATAATAAATCATCACTATCCCGTATTTTAATAAACAAACTGATTAAAGAACGATCCCCTCTTTAAATAATCTTTTCTAATGTGAAAGATTTCTTCAGACACACGCTGCTTTCGTTGCCATGGGTGGTAATTATTATTTAATTTAATTTAGTTTATTGGTGTCATTATTATCAAACGCAAATGTTCCTCTCTGGAAGACAGATTGGGACTGAGGGATACTGATGTGCCATAGCTTTGTGTTAATATGTACTTTTTATCGTGATGACGAGAGTGGCCTCGGCAAATCCAGTCTATCACTAGATGCAAGAAGTTTTGAAAAAAATCAAAGATATCTATTTCCCCTGCTACGTATAGGGGGAATCCCAGGAACTCGTTCCACTGTAGGACAAGTCTAAGGTATTTGTTGTGGGCTCGATCTTATGAATGAAGCGGCAAATAAAAGATTTATCATTGATAATATAGTTATCATCTAAGACTTAGGTGAAGAATGACCCATTCGAGCGGAGCACCTGCCTAACTTATGATAGAACATTGTTGTGTTATTATAGAAGGCGGGGCGGGGAATTGTGTAAGCATTTCAATAATGTCTGTAAATTTAGAATCTGAATAGAAATACAAGCTAGGGATATGAAGCTGACTTTGCTTTGCCATTAGTTTGTGGAAGATTGCTTTATGAACTTTTTGACCTTTCACCTTGAGTGTACAGTCTTGCTGCCGCATAACCAAACTTGGTAAAAGCATGAATAAAGTTATTAACTGCGATGTGCGTTATAAAGATTAATATCTTTTTTGATAATTAAATGCACCAGGTTCATCCACAGTGTACACCTGTAATCTATTTAGTACAAAAAAATATATCTCCATGCTTAAAAATACGACAACCTGATCACCGAAGCTTCTAACGACTTTGCAAGTTGGATTTCCTTATCAACAAAGCATGATTTTCTTGCACCATATTGCTATCTATCAGCATAACATCGATCTGTGGGGTGTTTTTGCCAACTTTTCAATAATGAGGTTGTGGTCTTTCTTCACTGATTCTCATGTTAAAAAACAACTGCTTCTCTGCATTGGCACCTGCAGCAGGGATTCTACAACAATTGCACCATCAGGGAACTGCAGATGAGTTTTCTTTTATGAAACGAGGCTGGTTTATGTTTCATGAAAAAATGCAGCAACTTGAATCAAAGGAATTTGTATCGCATTCGACCAAACTTATCACGTAGTAATCTGCGAGTACAGACCAGCTAATATAACGATATTGGTAGATTCCTCGTCTAGTTAATTGGATTGTCGACTTAATGGTGGTGTAGAGTCCCGGTAGTTTGTTGATTCTGATTTTATTGAAATCTTTGAAGTTAGAGCATTGTGCTACACAGTGTTATTTGATGAGCTACATCGTAAACTTGCTTTGCTTGTCAATCAAATTTCCGTTTTCAAAGGTGATTTATATCTATTCGAAGTGGGGAAAATTTGGGCAACTTTATCTGTGGAAACCACAACAGAGTCTACTCATTATGAATTAGACCTCACTGAAGAAGATATCTGAGTCCCAGCTTAAAGAGCGAGAGAATCAATTTTAATAAGCTTCTCGAGATTTTTTTGCAATTCTTTACTGATTATTTGTGAGAGGGACTTGTAGTTCGGTAAACCAGAACAAAATGACAAATATGTGATGTATTTAAAAGCCTAACGTATTATAACAACCTCTAATTATTTCATTTCTTATGTTCTTGGAAATGATTTGGTTTCGTATTTTCATGAGAAGATCACTATATTTCGCTCCTTTCTCTATTTATCTTTTTCATATTCAGATAGAATGACCGCCAGAAACGGCAAAGAAATTAGGAGTGAAGAGGCAGATGACCTAATCGTCTGGCCTCGGTGTTACCCCACTGATTGCTTATTTTCCTTATACTTGTAGGTCTTGATGAGAAGCCCAGAGAAATCCCAATTTAGGAGGACCATGCTCAGCCTCCCCCGCATTACAGTATGTAGATTTATACCGGCCCCAATAAAAAGCCACTGAGCATTATTAACCGAAGCTCGAGTAGGTAATAATGGATTTAAGACTAACGAGTGATAAAATCTTTTTCTTTTTAATTTTCAAAATTAATTGAGATGTTCAAAGTCACCACAACGTAGACCAAACTAATATACCACAACACGTGTTGAGCAAGTGATGTCAAATCATTCAAGTCTATCCAAGTGACTCCACCATAGAAGAACCCGATTACTCATTTGTTATACACACCTTATTTAACGAACTTGAGGCTGATTCTGTTCCATCACAATACCAGAAAAACAGTCAAGCTATAGCTAGACCATTGATTTGTTTCTGATATAAATATTACAAATGATAGAAAGTTAAATCTGAGATTTTATCCCGGTGATTGAGGTTATCAAACCGAGGATTTTGACCACCCAGATAAAACTTTTCACATCACAATGAAGCATTGTGCCCATTTTAATAGACATCTTTACCCTGGTCTAAATTCGTGTAACCTCCATACCAATCCACAAACAGAAAGTATAGCATCCCACTTTCTTCACTTGTCAAATATGTATCTTATGGGCTTTATAGAGACCACTATATAGAATATGTGCTGATATTAAATCTACTCCTAATAGAAAAACTGACAAAAAAAATAACTTCGCCTATATTGCGTCTTCGCATACTTCACGTCGCCTGGTTAATTGCTATCTGTAAAGTTTCATATTCATTCGATAGAATATGACATTTTGACCACCAAATAAGCACCAATTCTCTCCTTTCTCCTATAGCCTCCGCATATAGACACTACACTCCTATTCCCCCTTCCCACAGTCCTCCGTACCAAAAACAATCTATGAGCACAAATGACGATGCCCATTTTTTATCACCCTGTCATCCAGTTGAACCCCCAGAGGCATGACCTGCGGTTTTCCTGTAACACTTGTTACATTGATATATCGTTACCACACCAAATATTATAGAGTAGTATATTGAGACAACTGACTTTAATTTTTTATCTCAAAGATCCTCTTGTCTTGCTGACATTTTGACCCTACCCAATGACTTACTAAGGTTTCCTCCCAATGCGAGTTGACTTGGGATCCTATCTATTATTATTTGTTGGATAATCACCCATCACGACATCCAAAGATCCATCATCCCCTTTTTGCTTTATTTGCCGCCCTTGTTAAGAAAGGACCACATACTTTCCCTCGCTATTCTTTATCATTCTCTCTATCTTATGGTCTCTCACGCATTGACTTTTAAGCACCTGTGTGTCATTTGACTTCATAGTGTCAATTAATTGTTTTAGAAATGCATATTATAACAGACTAAACTCCTAAACACATGAATCACTGGAGTTTTTCATGCGCATGACATATCATGTCTCATTTATGAGCATAATACTAGTTAATAAAGCATCGATTTAGAGTAGACATATATGTATTCAACTCTGCTCTAATACGCTATATATATACTACTAAACTAATCATTTATCTGCGTACATCATCTTTATTTTAGATTCTGCCATCATACTAATTCTATCCCATGATCTCTTCAATTATTTTTGATCTTTGTATGCCAGTCTTAGAAGGCCTCATTCTTCGATATATAATTAGTATGATTAAGTTATCTCTAAAATGTTTAAGAATTTTACCATTACTTTCATATCATGAGTATACTGGGCCTAACGTCTCTTTCTGAATGCAGGTCAAAGGTTACCAAAGTTACCAGTTCACATGACAGGTAAAAAAGATCCGGGATCACAGTTCATATAAGGTATACCTCTGAATCAATGTATATGTCTTCCATCTGCGAACAAATCGTCTCAAAGTCTAATCTATTACCTATTGATATATTATTGTGAAAATTACCATTGAAAAGTTAATCTAAACTTCCCTTTTTAAAGACCACAAACTTTAGATATGAGGACATTTTTCCCCATCTGAAATTGGCCTTGAATATTTAACTACTAGTGGAATTTTCAAAAAGAAAGATTTGCCTATATTCCTACTCGAACATCTAGCTATGGCACTGCAAATATCGTCAAAGATATCTAAACTATTCTCATGTCTCTTACCTGCTTGTCTGTTTCTCCACATCTAAGTTCATATTACTACGATATCTTTCTTGTCCCATCTATCCAAGTCCTTAACAAGAAAATTCTCTCACCCTATTACTTCTTCGAAACAGTAAAAACACAGTCTTTACTGCTTATAGTTCCTCTTCCTTTATTGCACATGCATTGAGCAAAGAAGATCATTCTAGATCTCATATCTTTGGAAAATTAATACTTTAATTCCTCAAGTCTCTCGCAAATCCCTAATTTCTTGCGCTACTACATGGTCATTGGTTAGCAATAAAACCGCATTCCTATAGAGGACAGTACGATTTTTTGTGTTCCCTAACCATGTACTCCCCCAAGATCCCATGCCTCATAAGCTGGGTATATACCGATAGAACGACCAATAATTCCAGCCCCCCTATCACTGTATACAACTGCCTGTGTTTGACGTTCCTCCATCTTCTACAGAACATCATAGATTCTATCCGTCTAGCACTATCGTATTATACTATATATTACCTCTCTCACATGATGCATAAAGTCTCCTGCTATTACGTACTCATTATTAATTTTACAAAATTCAGTCCCAGAAACCCGCATTATCTAAACTTGTAGAAACTGAGTCACACTCGATGGGACAGAGAAAAAATGAGACATCCTTGGTTTAAATATTGGGGTAATTTATTAGGAAATTGGTAGCTATTCCACCATAATGTCACTTTGCACGTAGCCATGGTATGGATATCAACGGTTGCGAGAATAACGAAGTGTTCAACTGTTATGTCATCTGTTAATAATCCTAGGATTAAGGTGGTCTATAACTTACCACATCAATGTATCCTATACACTTGTACTCCAGGCATTAGGCTGTGACAATAGGCTGTTATAAAGTGTTATCCAATTAGTTGTAGATCATACGCAGTATCCATTTGTATTAAGCCGGATTAGGCTGTGACAGATAGCAGTAACAATTTATAATCCAGTTAGGCTCCGAGACAATACGCAAGTATAATTAGTAGTATCCTGAATTTTAGGCTGTATGAAATAGGCCAGTATACCATTGTATAATTCCAGCGATTAGGCCTGTAGACCAATTAGGCAGTATTTATATCCGTGGACAGGTCTCGTCTCATCCGCCTTTCCCCTAGCTCCGAGCCCCAGAAAAAAAAAAAAAAAAAAAAAAAAAAAAAAAATGGGCGGAACAGATAGACAAATATAAACAGCAGTATTAGGCGTAGACAATTACGGACAGATATACTGTATAATCCAGATGGCCTGTAGACAAATAGTGCAGATACATGTATAAGCCAGATTAGGCTGTAAGACATAGCAGTATACATTGTATTAATCCAGATTAGGCGAGACAAGAGTAGATTCTATATACATTGTATAATCCAGACATTAGGGTTGTTACAACTAGGCAGTGATAATACGATTGTTAATCCAGATTAGCTGCTAGCGACAATAGGAGTATACATTGTAAATCCACGGATAGTTGTAGGACATTAGCAGAATTAATGCTTATAATTCAGGATCGGCTGTAGACATAGGCAGGTTACGATTGTACTACATCCAGGATAGCTGTAGACCATAAGATATATGTATTCGGATTAGAATGCCTGTCAGTTGGAGAGGAGAAACTTTTGTCCTACAATGCCATGTCACGCCTGGCTTGAACGCGCTCGAATGGATGGCGGGATATTCCCTGTTCGAATTGGTGTTGATAGCAAATCGTTTGATACCAACCATAACATTTTTTTGGTTCAGTATGTCATTTTTTACATATGAAACTAGATCGTTAATTAAAGAAATAGTATCATTATATGAATATAGTTTGTTTCTGTGAATGGATAGCTATACTGATACTATATTATATACTATAATCACTATAGATAGAGAGAGAGAGAGAGAGAGAAGGAGAAGAGAAGAGATGAGAATGAGAAGAGAGACATGGATCACCTTAGCACTCCTCGAACCAATTTCTTCTTACAAGCATGTTTGGGTCCAACGTGCTTTTCCTAACAATACTTGCTCTCGGCTGACAATGTAGAAATTCTCCCACCGAATGGCCGCACGCGTCATATATATCATGAATAGTAATCTATTAATAAAAAAGACATACAAAGTCAGAAGTAGTTCAGTTACTTAGATATGTTATAAATGGTTCCTGCACTTGATAATTTTCCTAAACTTACCTTGAATACAAAACAACTCAGTTGAATTACAAACTGAAAGTAATGCTGCTGATGTTACTGTTTATCAGATGTATAACGCCTTCGAATGAAAATACAAAATCAATAGGAAATTACGAAGCATCTGAATACACCAGAGTGCGGATTCCCGTGGACATCAGCGTGCTCAAGGTAATAGCGCACCCTTGTTGACCGTTTAATAATCTGGTGGCATTGTAACTTGTAAATGGAATCACAAATCACATCAGAGCTTTGAAACCTCTCAAAATATATACCATGTAGTTCTATTTGCATATAAGCTCATCGTACAGTAACACCACAATTACGAAATGCTGACTTCCACGAGACTGCTTGAAACCATTACGCAATATCTTTATGTAGCCCTGGCAGCTTTCATAAACCGGGAACTTTTTATATACATCCCAATGTGTCTAGTCCAGTGCCAGATAGTATCCACAACTCTCGCCATCCTACTATGCCGGCATGAAACACTGGTTTCTGTTCTATTCTAATGATTGCAATCACTATACTACTATTATATTCAAAATTGAATATTCTATCATTTGAAGATTGTATTATTAGTATCTCGTCAAAGAGAGAACAACTAGAATCACGGTCAGGTCAAGCATCAAGCATAGTGCGTGGAAATTTAAAATGCAGTCTTCAGACCTATGATATTCGGCCATTGTCTAAGAGATTTCAGCTTTTCCGACTTTTCCATCTACACGCGCTTGATTTAACGCCAATATACTCACTCGTAATTTGTTTAAAAACAAGCTGAAACACACAATCGTTAGAGTGTTTTAATGTCTACTCTTATTTCTAGTAACTTATGATGTATATACAAATATATGAAGATTTTTCATATGTTTTTTCACTTTCTCTTGTTTCTATATAAAGGCATTCTTTATAAGATGACACAATCCCATTCAATATCCACTTCATGTGAATTTAGGCGTTTAATCAAGATACATCTGTTTCAGTTTCATATGTTTAATTATCATTTGTCAATTAATGACGAAATCCTATATGGATATACAAAATTAGAATGGGTAAACAACGATCCTGGACACACCAAGTTGGGGACCAAGCGCCCGAGATGGGAGCACCAAATCCCCAACCATGAAAGCCCAGCTATTCTCCATCAGGTAAACGGAAGAAATACCGTAGTCAAAGCAGTGTATCGAGACGGCTAAAATAGGTATGAAAACATCGTCAACCCCTACATGCAAGATAATGTTAATCGCATTTAAAACTTATAAGTCTATTTAAAGATCACACACTTTTTCGAACTGGCATACTGTGAACTCTCCCTTAAACGTACTTAAAGTGCCTCCGATCCCGAAGGTGATCCATACCCGTATACCACAAATCCCAGTTCCTAAAAACGACCCTACCTCCCCAGTAAACCCCATATTAGACGTCGGAGAATCGAAATCGTTTGGTATAAGATGGTAGAAAAAGATAGAAAAGCTGCAAAATAATTGAATTCTATCGATATAATTTCATTACATCACACTAAATCTACATGGCATATGTGTGCCTCGTTTTACGCTCTACCATATATGAAGATACCTTCAATCTTCAGCTGAGCCTTACCACCTATATCGCATCTTCTCCTATTTATAACATTGAATAATATCTCGACCAGTACTCATTCCTTTTTTTATGTCAGAATTCACCACATCACACTTGATGGTAGTGTACTCGTCGTCGCCAGTTTGAATAGCGGATAACCACTCGCAGATTCATAACGTCAATGGGAGTTACACGACGGCCACTACAAATTCCAAAAAGTTGATGTTGGAGTTTAACGATCTCTCACTTATAAATCATCATTCCGCAAATTCTACGTCGCTAAAATACCTTGTTTCATACAATTACTCATAAGTCATATGTTGACATATTTCTTTCATACTTTGTAGACTGTTCATTTTCCGTACCTAGATTTGACAACGGTAACTTTATACTTCACTCTTTATCGATCTAAAGCTCAGGAATGACTGTCTGCCTTACATTTAGCAAGACGGCATGTTACAATTACTCCTCATCTGCACAATTCCTCCTATATGCTTTGTCGGACGCTCCTGTACTTTGCCATACACTCGACTGTATATGTGTTTGGGACTAAGATTCTTGACAATGTTCTCGCCCATTTATAATTTTGAAACATTGTTATGATCATTTAAATACAAAAAATGTATCAAAGTACATTAGCTATCGTTCTATCTACATATATACCCTTGCACCTCCTACTCTTGTAGCACACA
>CAJDSM010107849.1:248-14418 GCA_903981925.1 Ostrea lurida
TTGTCACTAGCTTTTATCAGGTTTTCAACCGCGGCGGTGGCTCAGTCGGTAGAGCGTTCGCCTCGCATGCGGAAGGGTGGGTGTTCGAATCCCGGCCGCGACAGACCTAAGTCGTTGACACAGGTAGTGACAGTTCCACTGCCAAACGCTCGGCAACAGGTGTGAATGTCACGGGTCCTCGGAGATGACCTTAAAAACGGATGTCCCGTGTCGCAGCAGGTGTGGCACGCTAAAGAACCCTCACTGCTAAAAGCCATGAGTGCTAAGCATAGGCCTAAATTTGCAGCCCTTCACCGGCAATGGTGACGTCTCAATATGAGTGAAATATTCTCGACGGGACGAAAAACAACAAATAATCAATCAATTATCAGGTTTTCACGTGCCATTTCATGTACCATCCACATTTGTCAACAGGTCTTGCACATAATCAGATACAACTTTGTGGTCTTGAAATCGTCCATATAATAGGACAACTGGTAATAATGCTTCTCGTCCAAGCATCATAAAAGATGGAGATTCTCGGGTACTCTCTTGAATAGACGATCTATATGCAGACAAAACAAGAGGTAATTTCTTGCCCCAATCTCTTTGGGCAGTTTTACTTAACATTTCAATAACTGTCCGGTTTGTCCTTTCTACAAGCCCATCACTTTGTGGGTGATATGGAGTAGTTCGGCTCTGGTCAATTCCCAAGGTTTTAAACAAATCGGAATATAGATTCCACTGGAATTGTCTCCCTTGGTCGGAGTGGATCTGCAACGGGACCCCATCTCAACATCGAAAACCAAAGTCTATCAAGGATATTGGCTCACAGTAATAGCTCTTGATCGGCATAGTGGTAAGCTTCGGCCATTTGTAAAGTAGTCCACAATACAAATAATATTATCGTCACTCCAGGTTAGAGGTAAGGACGGCATGATCATCGAGGCATTCTCCACGAAGTTGCACCAACATTGTATTGGGCCATGGTCCCATTTTGAAATCGTCTTGGAGGAGCTTCGTCTTTGACAACTTTAACAGACTCTATCCACCCTACTGGTTGCGACGATGTAATCATAGCGGTGAATTTTTTGTCTCTTAGGCGTGGGTATCTGATACATAAGCAGCCGAATACCCTATAGGGTGGCGCAATGTGCTTTCATAAAACATGACATAACACATCCATTTGCATATAAGTAACAGCGTTCTACGAACAATCTAATGGGTAGAGCTCTTGCTCATGAATTCGGGGGCTGCGTGCGTTTGAGCTCTCTAAATATGAATGAAATACACAGCTTTCTTCTCAACGGAACGAATAAACGAAAACAACAAAATAATCAACAACAGAAGTGTGTTTTAATCCTCTCGGGCTCTCTATTTCAGACAAACAAAATAAACTGTTCGCACACTGCCTTTAAGAACACGGGGGGGGGGGGAGAATCTCTGCTTCTAACATCGACAATCCTTCAAAATTTGAAATATACTCTTCACATGTTTATTCGAAGTGTTTTTTTACACCGGCATCTCCAGTTGTTCGGGATTATTCAAATTTCACCTAGGTTTGCCTGTTATAGCAGCTGGTATTCATATCCGGTCCGAATAGTTCACCCACATCAAAAAACCTCCAACATGCCTCGTCTACTTCCATTAAATTTCTTTCACCGACTTCCATATTTGCTATTACCAAGCGAGAATGAAAGCCTAAAATCCATGACTAATTTGGGCGTTGCTCTGATACATTGACTACCAAAGTAGGTTGAATTGGTTATGTAAAGAAGGACAGAAGCGGGTTAAAACAATGTCACTCGGACGCTGCGCGTCTCGTACATTTCGCCCGCCTTCGTCCTCTGTAACATAACCAATTCAACCTTTGTGTAACTACTGACATAAATCAGCTCCAATAAAATCGATCACGGATTTGTCAATGGTCTAGTAACACCTAAGTGTCCTGAAAGTGGGGGAATCATGTAACATGTCAAAATTCATTTTGCCAACACTTTGGACTAACAGTTGTACATGTCACAGTTTTTCTCCAAGTCCACCCATCTTCTGTATAAAAATCATCAACAACCTCTATCGTTTCCACTGAACCAGTATCTTTTTAAAGATGGGTTTAAATGAGTATATTCCTGCCACTTGAGGTTGTTCATTTTAAATTTCTCTTTCAGAGAGAAGAGATGCTTAAGAACAGGGTCTCGATGTTGAGTCGCAGATTTCACCAGATGATTTAGATTGAAAATATACCAATGCGAAGTAACAAAAGTATAAAACGTAACCCATAGTCCAAAAACACATACACAATGAGTGTTAGGCAACACGGGACCTTCGACAAAAGCGAAGGCAGGATCAGGTGCCATGGCAGGAGGAAGCATCCTCTGCTGACCGGCAACACCGCCGTGAGCCCTTATCGAAACAAGAGTAAAACGGTTACCACGTCGCCAACATCTTAAGGAAAATGACATTAATAAAGGGTAGAAAAAATTCGAACAAAAGTGTATACTAGAACGAGAATAATAACACTACAGTGTCAGTACCCAAAGTTGTAATTACTATATACATATACGCGGCATTAATCCACATGTTGTATGATGCTCCAAATAGATATGCCAATGTTTAATATTCAAATTACATAAATAGTATATTAGGTTATTTGGTATTGCACATACAAATTACTTTAAATACTTAGTGTAGTCTTCCACGGAAGACATGTGTGCCATGCAACTTCCTCAATTTCATTTGAAGAAATTACTTCATCATTTAAAGTAATCATCATGGCAAAAAAGTATATAAATATGTTTTGGTCAGAATTCAAGTTCCGTTCAATGTTTACCAGAATGACAAGGGCTGTACTCTAACATGATGAATTAGATGAAAGATGAGATATTGTTATGAGCATGCATTTGCGAGTCTTGTGAGATTCATCTGAAGTAAACGACAAATTTTTTATTTCAAAAAAAATTAACAGTTGCGTCAAAACAGGGAAGTTGACATGTGGCAGATTGGAAACTGGCGTTACACGATCAGTGGTCGCATACTGATGTTCTGTGCATATCCAGGAAGTGGCCTGTGGTTCCCGAGAAACAGTGACAGAAATTTAACCAATGTGAACAAATATTCTAAGTTGGTCATAACAGGAAGTGACAATTGGCAGTATTGGAAACGCGTTACCGACACAGTTGCTCCATACGGATGCTCTGTGCCAATATCAGGAAGTTGGCCTGTGTGGTTCTGAGAAAAATGTGACAAAAATTGGTCTATGTTAAAAATCTCACAGTTGCGTGAGAAGCGAGGAAATTGGACATGCGGGCAGATTGCGAAACTGCGTTACATCCATACAGGTTCTGTATATCTGATTTACTGTGCCAAATATCAGGAAGCTGGGCCTGTGTGGTTCCTGAGACACTAATTGACGAAATTGGTCGTTAAAAATATTCTAAGTTGCGTGCAAAACAGGAAGTTCACATGACGGCAATTGGACAACTGCGGTTACACGATACAGTTGTCCATACTGATGCTCTGTGCAAATATCAGCGAAGCTGCCTATGTGGTTTCCGAGAAAAAAATGTGCCAAAATTTTGTGACGACGCACGGGACGGACAGCCAGAACGACTATGTCGCCTTCCGCTAACGCAGCGGCAGGCGACATAAAAAGCATGATGTACAGGTAGACCTCAGTCCGTTCAACGGTCCTGTGTTGCCTTACCACCGATTTTGTATCATTTTTTGGATATGATTACGTTAACACGTGTTACTTCGCCTATTGTATTCTGACATTTCACTCCTTACAGTCACGCAGGTTTTCCACTTTTTTCACGAAAGGCGGTCAACTAGTCTCGTAAGTGTTGTTCCAAGCACATCAGCTCATAGGTCATATACCTGGGGCACTGAACGTTATTAGTCCCCCTACCGCACGCAGTCGAAGGGGACGTTTAGGTTGCACTCGTGTCCGTCAGTGACCGGTAAATCAGTTTTCCACACTTTTTTCTCACTGCTTGCAATATTCATCTTTGATGATTCTGGTACGCTAGTTTGCATTACCAAAGTCAGACAAGTCAAGTTCTGGGTTTCTGATCGTAGTCACTATTTCAACTGAGTTATGGCCTTGGATTTAAGAAAATGGTCCATAAAGTTAGTCAGTTTTCTCGCATCTTTTCTCTACGCTCGGCTTTGCAGATATTCATTTGATATTGGTACATTGCTTTGCGTCAATATCCAATTACAGATCAAGTTCGAGTTTGGTTCGATGCGATTCATTTGCCACTGAGTTATGGGCCTTGCCTATCCCGGATTTAACCATAAATGTGATGATATCGGCCTATATAATGCCAATAGAATATTGTTGCAAGTCTCAATAATTTTGTAATCGGCGAGGGGACTTGGTATTCGCCTAATTGACAATACGTCTCAGTAATCTTGTGTAACCTTAGTTCTCGAAGGTCTGCGTGTCGGTAACAGAGCGAACTGAATGGGGCGGCTCACTGTCGGATGCAGAACCGGAAAACCGAGGTATCCGTTGTCAGCAGCAGGTGCAACGAAAAAAGATCCCTCCTGCTCAAGAGGCCCTGAACTGCCGAGTATAGGCCTAAATTTGGCAGCCCTTCCAAACCGGCATTGGATACGTCTCATAGAGTGAAAAAATGCCTCGAGTGTGACGTAAAGGACAGTAAGTTATATAAATCTAATCTAATCAATACGTCTCAAGGTCTGGGGTATCACTTTATTGTTCCCATCACACTCCTGCACCACAGAGGGGGTGTCACATTCACATGGGGTTCTGCATCATAATTTTTTATTTTCGATTTTACGCAAACTTCATGGAGCAATCTGATCAGCGAAGTGATTAATATCCCCAAATGCACTTAGCAGAAATTAAACAACTTCACAGTTTTGTGTTTTAATTTTTCATCTAACATGTTTGGTCTCCTAAGGGAACCTCAATTATAAATCAAGGTTGTCCAAGCCGCGCTAGCGTATGCAGTGTAGTACGAGTAAAATTTCAGATCTCACCGCTGATTGGTGCCGACCAACGCGGTAAACACGAGCCAGGACAAAAATCCTGCCAAATGGCACGCAGGAGCAGAATCCTCATAAGCGTCTTGGCGCTACCGCCCTTGATACTGTCTTGGCGAAGGAGTAATTGCGGAGAGTAAATACCTGGTGATCTAAGCAGTTAACGACAACCGTCTGATAACTATCGAAACTATATTCTAAGAATTAGCGAAAAATCTACCATCGGTCACCAGGAGTTCGATTGTGAATCCTGGGATAGACCAAGATCGAGGAGCATACTATAAAATAGAAAAAATGTTAGCGATTCATGAGATTGCTAATTACAGATCTGGTAGCGAGATCAGAAGATAGTTTTAGTCTCGTATATTACGCGAGATTTTCGTTTATTATTTTCGGACGTTATTAATCTAATGGTCCGCCTTCACTTCTGCGCACGCTTTTTGGAATCAGAGAGAGACAAACACACTCAATTCGCATAAAACTTGAGCAGCCAAATGTGTTCCACATTGCAGCTAGATCAAAAACACACTTGGCGGAGAATCAGAAACAAAGGAATATGCCAATAGAAAAATAACGATTATGTTTTGGGCATGATTATACGTCGAAAATATGGTGGCATGATTTACGTTGATAACGCACGACAAATATCATAGCCGTTGATAACGGCGTATTTTTATTTGATCTTGGTATCGATGATCCAATACAAAACTTTAGAATAGTGAAATTATAAAATGGAATCAGGTGTAAGAGCACAAGCAGAGATAATAAGTTCACGATTATATTATTTTTATACAACAATTATAAATATAAAAATAGTCGCGAATAATAAATATAATATATCTCAATCCCACATTATAATCCCGACAGCTATACGTATCACGGACTACCCTTTGCTTATCGGAATAGCTGGGAGTTATACACACAGTAGTGTACATCTACAATAGACACCCCCTAGCCAGTAGAATAAGTGGGTATAAACTAATTAGAATTTCCAAGTATTATTCTCAATTAAGAATTTTCCGCTAGAACGATATTCTCGTCACTGCAAGTCATTGCAAATAATCCGCTACGCGGGTTTCGACCTGAGGGGTGCTTCAATGTGATCCACTCATTTCACATAGCTAATTGTTAAGTGAAAGCTCACTTACGGCGTTATCTCTCATCTCTTAATTGCGGTCCTGAATTTACTATACGCGTCTATTTCAAACACGCAGGACATTCAGCTAAGGAGAGTTTCTTCAGCATGGAACAAAGAACGATGTGAAGAAGGGGAGAGGAGAAAGAGGTAAGAGAAGAAAAAGAACAAGGTACAGAAAAAAAAAAAAAAAAGAAAAAAAAAGAAAAAAAAAAAAAAAAAAAGAAGAGAACAGAGAACAAAACCTGTACAATATATACACGCAAGAAATCAAGAATGATATCAACACAAAAGTGAGAGAATGGAAACAAGACAAAATTGGGGCAAGGATGTTCATACATATTTAGAGAGATTTTTTTTCCGGTGTGCATGATTTTGTTATTGTTCTCCACTACCTTTAGGGGGGGGGTGGGTGGGGGGCTTAAGATCTTGTTAACACCATACCTGATTAAGGAATTTTTTGTAATTGCAGTGGATCATCAAATTGTTAGGAAGGGAACTATTCTTTGAAAGTTAGATTGACGACGACTTGCTTGGAGTCGCAAAATCCTCTCGTGCGAATCTCTGACGCTGCATTGGTGTACACCCTAATTATCTGATGTATTGCGCAAGTTACCGATATACAGTCTAGTGTTGCTGTGAACTGGCTATATTAATAAAAAGATGGGTAGGTGAAATTCATCGGGGAATCGGGACGTAAAACAACATATAAATCATGAACTCAAATTCTGCACAATTTTCATATGTATAATAATGAAATTTGATAATGGAAATCTATGGGAAATATAAAATAAAAGTTTTAAAATCAGATGGTTCAGAATGATACATTTCATCTACACTCAATAAGTTGTAGAGAATGGACTTGTGAAGAAGGTAGTTAGTACATTGGTGGGCGGACGGGGGAGGGAAGATGATTTGTTTCATAGACCCTGGGGTGGGGATGGTAAACTGAAAGGAGGTACATTGAGCTTAATTAACGGGCAGTATGTAGGCTTTATTAAAAATGTACAATTTTTGGTTTTCGTTTTTTTAATCAGTATCACTATATTGCAGGAGAATTGAACCTAGAATAATTGCAGGACGGATTACTGGTCTAGAATATAATAAGTTAATTTACACTCTAGGTAATTAGATAGCTTAATATTTGTGTTGTTACTGGTTATGGAAATTCTCCCTCTCTCTCCCTCATCACCGTGGACTTATATGAAAAGGATAGACAATGGTCCACATACCACTATGAGAAACAGGAGAGGCGGAGGTGGTCTCGGAGACGGTCACGCACGGTCTGACCCATCAGAATCTATGAAAGTGCCCCGACGCCGCCCTCGGGGGAGGCGGGATTTTACTCTCTGCACTTCTGTACATATTTTAACATGGCACAACTTCTTGGGGGATAAATTTTGTGTACAGCAATCTCTCCTTTAGATCTCGGAAATCACGGTATGTAGGCCTAGCATGAAATTTGTTGTAAATATTATTTCCATATACAGTATCCTTTATTTGGCCATTTGCGATCGGGAATCCATATTGAGTTGACGGTTTAATACGTTAATCCTTCATCGTCACAATGTAATGCGTCATATATGTAATGACGTAACAAAATTCACCCTTTCGCAACCAAGCGTAAACATCAAGGCGCGCTTGTCGAAACGGCAACACCAAAGGAAGTTGGCCTGATTCAAGTCTGCTTTCAGTCAGAGAGGGACACCAACTCTTAACACAATTGGCTTTTGTTTCCATATGATATACAGAGTGATGAACCTTATAATCGAAAACATGAAGCTAGAAAAGTGCTAAAGCGAGCGGTGTTAAGTCTAAATCGTCATGGCGCATCTATCGCGGTCGGATGACAATGCTACTGTTGTACTACAATTAATATACGCCTAAAGAGATCACATATACACAATTGTCCTTTGAAATCAAAATTGACCAAATTGGAGCAGGCAATGATTTTGAATTAAAGAAGAGCACGAGATGTACATCTGAATTTACTATCACGGTATCTGCAGCTGCATATTCGGGTCACTATGATTATGAATAAACAAAGGACGATTTACTAAATCGTATCTCATGTGTAGCAATCGTGCACAGAGTCCTCCCAGCTGGTATTAGTATCATATATGCGAATAAGGTAAACTCTATAGGACAAAGCGGATAGTCATAGATGATGCAGAACTTAAGCGTCCGAACATAAATGCGTTCCTCGCACATTTGGCCACGGTCGTTCCAGAGTTTTTTTAATAGACTTATTCGATAATTCACTAGGAGCTTAATGAGTCGAAAATCCATAAAGTCACTCACAACAGTAAGATCACAGATGTGTAGATTGGATGAAGCTCGGGTCGGTGTATAGATAAAGAGAAATAGACTTATGTAGATTTTAGTTTTCTATGACTTCCACATTTCATTGTTTATGCATTCGTGTCGAGGTGCTTTAATTAAAGTGATAATGTACCTCTTAAGAGCCCGAAGCGGAAAAGGCTATATCAACCTGGCATTACTTTGGGTGTACTAACTTTATTGATGTCAGTCCAATGCGGACTGATGCACATACTATTGCTACCATTTTTTCAGGGGAACTCCCTAAATCATTGTCTTTCAGGGTCAGAAATAAGAGGACAACACATGACAAACTGTATTCTAGTCCACTGTGGTAGACCATTATACCTTTTTAGGGATTGATAATAAATGGCGCGGCAGGCCATTGGATCTGTTGCCATTCTATGACACGCGCATTAACGGGGTACATTTGACACTATAAAAACAAACTGAAGGCTATCTTTTCTCTCAGCCCTCAGCCGGACAATTAGTTGCATGGGGTGCAGGGGGACGGCGTACGGTTTTGGTGAATGTAAACTCAAATTAAAAGGCTTCCACATGACGGCTGGACAATTATATCTAGATATAAAATTCTCCATCTTTTACGTTATTATAACAAGAGTTGTAAATAATAATGAAATATTCGTCATTTGCAACCAAAGTGCACTGAGACTTTGGTTTCTCTCTCAATGGTCAAATACATCAAAACGCATATGAACAAAAACAGAGACTCAAAATGATCGCCACAATAGCAATGAGTGCACTACCCTTACCTGTAGGAAATTCTACGCAACCAACACTTGAGAGGATAAAATTACATTTAATTAACAATAAATTTACTCGAGTAATGTTAAATTGTGCTAAGGTCTTTGGCAAACATATTGTCTCGGATCAATTATGCATTTCTGGCGGACATGGGGTTCATACGGTTACACTACACGACCATATTGTGTCAGGCGGTGTAAAACGAAGTAATATAGATTAGCCGGGGAAAATATGATAGGGTCACATCTCTTGAAGTTTTAGTGAGGTCAGTTTTTTTACGTTACTGTAGTGGTGCATACTCGCACTTCGAACACATTGCGTACCCCGGGGTGCTTTACAAGCGATCCTTGAACCTAGATGTTGTAATTTAATTCTTGTGCCTGACTGGGGGCTCGAAAGTTTAATACGCTATTATCATATAAAACTATTCAGAAAGTACTTATTTTGGGAAATGTCTGGTGGGCGATTTTTTCTGGGCGAGAAGAGAAGTTTAATGGTCTTACAAGATAGGGCTTTTGTTGGGGTTGGCATTAGCATTTAATGATACAGGGGATATTGGGAGCTTCCCTTTTGACTTTGACGGAGTTGGGATGAGAATTCACCTATAATTAAACCCATCAATTTAAAAATGTGCAACAATTTTTACAAACACTAATATTAGATATTGGAGCTTGATCACTTTGCTCTCACAATCATATGCATTTCTGATAATATCTAATTTATATCTAATTTGTGACATGATGTCTTGGTTTAGGTTTGGTGTACAGCAACTTAATTAGTAGTATATCTTTTTACTTTCTTACATTGAAAAAATTGGTCTTTGGCAGGTTTTTGCCCCGGCTTTCTCAACATTTGGTTCTTCCTTGGTCCGGAGGTCGGGTGGGACGTTTCAAAAAGCTGCCAAATTCTCCTGATCAAGGTTATTCGATACGAACCCCTTGCTCCCTAAGAGGGCGAACGCATAAAGATTTTCGTTTTCCTTCACTTGGAATGTCTTAATGAATAAGGTAGGGAAGGCGTCAATTGTGAGGAGCGGCTGGTGGTGGGATACTTTTTTAACACTGACAAGAACAAAGCATTATGTAAGTCAAGTTTTAACGCTCGGCCTGCAGTAGATATGCTGTATTAAGAGTTGCCAAAACGGTTGAGTTAATAATCCATTAAAATATTAATCAATATTAAGCCCTCAGATTTAAACTGTGGTCACGCCAGACCCACTCGGCTTTCTCACACGTAGCGAATAGGCAGAGAGCACGAACAAATGCTTTACACAAACGCTAATATACGTTTTTTCCGTAGAGCTTCCGATTGGCAATATAAGGGGTGATTTTAAGTAGCTCTAGCATCACTATGGCGTTTATATTCGGTATAGACGCGTTTTCTCGAGGAGGCACATGGGATGGGAGCCTGCGTTGCTCATTAGAGTTGCTGTTATTTGAGGAGTATGAATAAGTATTATGAGGTCTTAAATGTTGTATGTTATGAAGATTAGAAACGGGGTTAAGCAGAATTTCGTTTTTGAGCAGAGGTTTTTGGCTTCGCCGCGCGTCCGCCTAACAGTGTCACAGCCAGGGGTGACTAGATTGACTTCTCTTAGTAAAAGGAATGTAACTTGACAATATTAATTGTTTGATGGCGGATTAAATTTTTCCAATTCGTTTATGTCAAAGAATGCTTCATCCATTTATTTTTCGTTAAATAATCTTATCTTCTGTGATAGATTGTGGGAAGGTGGAAATAATAAACAGAAGACAGTTAAAATGGGATATGTCGTTTTAACGGAGACACGAGGGGTACTAGACATACGGACAGTGAACTGAGTCTGACAACGTCGGACGACTCTGTTAACACGAACAGTAGGGACGAGGGATTTAACAGTTTAAAACACAATTGTCGAATACAAGATCAGGTCGCCTGAGGTTCGGGCTGAGCGAGGTCACACAGATGTTGCACTCTATAGGAAAATGTAGTGACAATCTAATACGGGGATTTAGAACCAAGTGAATATATCATAGCCATATAATATGGGTTCTTGGGTTTGGGCATAGTTTTTTGTTACTGAGGATTTATGGGAGCAGTAATGTCGTAGTTTTATGGATTTTAGTGTAATATTGGGATCTTCTTGTTTCACTATAAGTCAAGGTGTTACGATTTTATACGAAATTATGACGGACTTAATTGCAGGAATTCAAACAAAAATGACAGGTTTATAAACAAAGCAGTCTGAAACACAGCAAATAGTATCAATATGCGCCGTTCCAAATGCAATCTGTTAGCGGTACATCTATTCTAAAAAGATAAGAAATAATGTTGTGTACTGAACATTCAGTAAAATATGGACCGACCCATTGTGCTGCGTTAAATAATCCATCCGTAACTTCATGTTCCTTATGACGGGTCGTATTACAACTTCATTTATGAACAATATAATTGTAGAAATATTCTACAATATCAAAATGGATGCCTACTATTTTATCCTTCCTTTCTGGGTTTTTTGCACATGAAATATAAGTTTTATAAAGACATGGTCTATTCCTATTAGAAAATTCGGATGTCTGGAAACATAAAAGCTAATACTTTTTACCTCCAATACAATGATAAGTAATAACCGGTGAATTCTTACTCTGTCACTTTTAGCTGCAAAATCCCCTGATCATTTTTAGACTCAGCACACCACTACACTCTAATGAATTGGGGCATAGTGTCCTTTATTTACAAATTTGTTTTGACTTGGAAAGTTCTTCAATTAATTCTTTATAAAAAGGGGATTTGCCGAGGGGAAACATTTTTGTAGAAAAATTATTTTTATACTATTTTCATCAGTAATCTGAAAGTGAAGTAAATGGTGGCATAAAACAACTACGTTTACGTAACGAATTTTATTCAACATTTTTGATTAAAATTGTTTCTACAGGTAAGTTTCGGAATTTATAGGGTAATTATAGAATAGCTAAGACCGACGCACCTTAATCATATTAATACATTCTTTTTTGCGAATTTATCGATGTGGTACACTCTGGGTACATTTTTACTCAAACTTAACATAAAAGTGCTTTGGTCATTTTTATTCAGTTTGTGAGTAAATGTCCGAAGTTTACAATTGATAATTCTTCCAAAAGAATGTTTAATTCTATAATAGATCTGTCTAAAAGACAACAGAGAAAGTTTCAAGAACAGGAAGGTTTGTCTGAAAAAACAAAATTCTTTTTCTAAAAAGGGAAAAGAAAAGGAAAACCAATTTAACTGTAAGGAGCCCCCCCCGCGAGAAAATTAAACAGTTTTAAAAACTACAACCCTTAACAAAGTTTATCTTTTTAAAAAAAGACTAAACCTTGGTTGACAAGTAGAAGATAGAGAATGAGAAGGCAGGAAGTTTTATGTCAACAACAAGATATAATCTAGATAGACGCATAAGACTCATGAGGATACCCCAGCTCACTACGGGTACATGTAATATAGCTGGCTATAAAGAACTACTATCGCTTCATCTTCCTATTTGCTATTTTAAGGTTTTGATATCAAGCTTTTAACAGAAGAGTTGACATGGTTGGGCTGGATTAGGTATAAGTTTGTCGGTATTAATTGGTGGATTTCTCTGCTAGATTTGAATTCATGTGAGTACCAAATATTCAAGTTGGGTTGTGATACGTAGTCAAAGAAAACTGTGAACGAAAATATTGATTCCACAATACAACTAAATTATTGACAAAGTTCAGGCAACAGGAGAGTTTGACATGATGAAAAGGTTCTGAATTGGTAAGCACGGGTATGGACCCCGAAGTAGTGGAGTTGATATACCAAATGACAAGTGGCTGTGGATATGCAGTCTGTGCAGAGAAAATGGTGATCGATGAAAATTCTTGTGTTCTGAATGGATGAGAGATATTCAACTTTGACTAGCAGTCGTATAACAGTGAAGTAGAAACAGTGAAAAGTTGAATGGTTGGGTAAGGCGACGTATAGGACTCCCTAGATGAAGTGGATAACAATATCAATTGATATGCTGATATTGCAGTTTCAGAAGGGAAAAGTGCGGACGCAAAAAGCATATTTTGTTTTTTTACGGGTACGAGAATTCTATGTTGCACTAGTCGTATAACCTAGGAAGTAGATCGAAGCGTCCGAATAGGTCTTGCATTCGGTGACCGCTCAGATGAATGATATACAAATATCAAGTGGTCTTGTGAATTATGCCACGTTTCAGAGAAAGATGACGACGAAAATAAATGCGATGGAATGTCATGTTACGCTAAGGTCGTATAAGCAGGAAGTAGATAAAGCAAGATTTCTGGAATTCGTAAGCGCGGTATAGGACCGGGCTAGAATGAAGTGATGATACCAAATCAGTCAATGTTGTGATATGCAGTTTCAGTAGGATAGTAAGTGTGACTAAAATCTTATTTTGGTTCTTTGGTACGGACGGGAAGGAGCGGTTAGTAGTCGCGGCCGCCTCCCCCGCCCGGCTGTTCGTTGAAGGTAATAACACACCAACTACTCTCGAGAGGTCTAATAAATAGTGAGGCCGGGCGGGGCAGCCTAGGACTTATTTGTCAATGACTAGAACTGTGAGGTACAGCCTGTCGAGAGGTCCCCGAGGCCTCCCTCTATGGTCCAAGCTCTGCAGCCACGACATTCGTAGACAAATGTTATACCCTTTACCCATGAAGGCGTTGCAGCTCATTGCGAGTTAAAGATCAAGTTCAGACCTTACGCCTGTTTTGTACTTCTCCCTTCATTTCCCATAGTTCAACCATGGAGAAATTGTTTCAAATTGTCAGACTCAAATGGGAAAGGAAAGACTAAGGGGAGTTGCGGTAAATATTGTTACATTTCTGATCCAGATAAAAGAAGTTAACATTGTGGTCAAACGGTTAATCGATAATCCAAAAAGGGTTATACAAAATCGGACTGTCAGGCAACACGGGTCCTCCGACAAAAGCGAAGGCGGATCAGTGCCATGAG
>CAJDSM010107852.1:0-10755 GCA_903981925.1 Ostrea lurida
ATGTTACAAAGATGCCTTCTGTATGTTAACATTTCAATGGATTTAGATAATATTGTTTGTGTAATTGTTGATTTTGTTGGGATTCTGTTTTAAGTGGTCAGAGGCTGATTGGGAATCATGAATTATTGTATTCAAATGTGTATGTGTGAGTTTTCATGTTGCTACATATTAGTTTTTAGAATCCCGTTAATGCTTCTTATCCGTCAGTTACAGAGGATAGGTAGAGGTACATATTTTATCCACCCCTATACTGTTGGAAGATTCGTGTAGTAATTTCATCCATATCATCACAGTAAGCGGACTTAAAGTCGTGGAGTTGCTAGATATTGGCTTTAGTAAGTATAGGACCTCCTGTTATTTCAAATTGCCCCATGATTGTTATTTGATTATAACATGTATAAATATTTCATTAAGTTTTCAATATCATACTCCGTGAATGGGTTTTTTTTCTCTAACAAATGAAAATAAAAAGACGTAGTTATTGTGCAACTGATGGGGGCCTTTTCAGTATTTTTATGAACTTAAACAATGCCAAAATTAATCAATGATTGCTTTCAGGCCCGCGGGAATCTTGTGTGTTGGTGTCATGAGGTCATGGGTAGAGGAGAAGTCTGAGGGATGACCCCGTGTGAGAGTCGGAGGCTAGTGCTGTGCGTGGCCGCCTTCCCGTTTATCAATACGTACCCTATATAGTTTAGAGATCTATTGATATTTTCGAGGTGTGCTCCAATACATTCTGGACGGCAAATTTAAAATGAGGGTTTTCGTTCTAAATATTGTTGACTTGTCTGTATGTAGTTTGTTTAGCACACATAATACGCAGTGATATCTAGATGTTATTGTATGCATATATTCTGGCAAGATGTTAGTTGATATACGGGTGGGGACAAAATGCTCTAATGAGGAATGAATGACATTAACTAATCTTCATTCTGATAATTACATAATTAGGGGCTATGAAATTCACTGGGGCTTAAGCTCTATCTCTGCTATACATAATTGCTAGCTTATTGCATAACAGATGTCGTCAGTGTGGTATGGATGCTGCTTTTATTACTTAAGGTATCAATGACTATGAATACATAGAGTGATATATGGGGTCGCTATTCCTCCCTCTTTCAGTCTTTAACTGCCTGTTAGTCGAGATAATGTTGTGATAAGTCCAATATTTGGCCTCTTAGGAGTATGGTGCAACAGGTGTTATTTGCCGATGCAAGTTCATAGGACCATACTGGATTTCATGTTATGGGTATCAATTAAATTTAGAAAATTTTTTCCCGAAAATCTCTATATGATATCAAGTCACGTGCATGATACATGCATTACAATATGTCTGTGTAGAATGAGGCGCACATGTCAATGAGTATAAAATGATAGATTTTCAAGACTATTTTATAGTGTAGGTTTTGTATGTCGAACATTATAGCTCGTGGCGATACAAGAATGATTCTTAGTGGACAATGCTTTTAGACAACCCCTTCTGCATGGGTATGGTTTAAAAATATTGATTATAGTATTAGTTGGGGGTGCGTTTGAATCTGATTCTCTCAAGATGGACTAGTACAGTGGTACAAATTGAAATAGTATGGGATTGGTCGTGGGGAACCCACTGGGAAATTATCTCCAGAAGTGTTTTTACTATTGTAGGTTTGGGCGGTATTACTGAC
Source organism: Ostrea lurida (assembly GCA_903981925.1). Classification (NCBI taxonomy): domain Eukaryota; kingdom Metazoa; phylum Mollusca; class Bivalvia; order Ostreida; family Ostreidae; genus Ostrea; species Ostrea lurida. The sequence continues at coordinate 1,668 of CAJDSM010107852.1, forward strand.
CTATTGAGTATATGATACCCTAGAAGTTCGACTCCAGCAACAACTTTATAAGGGATGTGTAGGTTAAATGTTATTATAGATTAATGAATGTGAAGATATATAAAAACAATTAGAAATTAGAAGTTTTCAAAAAAAAAAGTATACTTTATTAAAATTTTTATAATTATGGAGATTAAAATAGATTTTTAAAGTATTCTGTCGAAAGGTTTGAAATAAGATTTTCTAAGCGGGAGAAATGAAACAGGAGGAAATTTGTGGAAAAATTGATCAAAAGAGTTGGAATTGAAAGATTAAACAAATAATAGTGTATTAATTCTAGAGGGTCTGGTTGGTGAATTTGGTTCTGAATATATTAAAACTTCTGCCTTATATTTTGAAGTGTTATTTGCAGAAACTTACCAATAGACATAAACTTTAAAAATAAATTATAATGTCTGAACCAACAACATCGGATTTAATGTTTTAAATTCTCAAAGTAACCTGCCCCGCAAGGAGGTATTCTTACTTTTTTGGCTGGGGTTTTGCTTTACAGCGACTATATCTGGCGAGAGACATTGTACGTGGGATTGCTAATTTAGTTGCAATGGGCCACGTGACGCTGCCTTCCGCAACCTAAAGTAGCTACGCAGGGGTCGGGAGAGGAACCGTAAAAGGGGATAAGGAGCAAAACGGGTGAAGAAATGTACTCGGACACTGAAACTGCTTCAGGCATGTGAAGGAAAGGTAGTCGAGTAAGATTATTCGGGCGGCAGAAGGTACAGGTGATATCGTCTGTGAGACTGTATAGATAATAGAAGACGTTTCAGTATCAACTATAAAAGGGAGAGCGAAGCGGGTCTGGTGCATTACAGTCGGATTAGTGGAAGCCCCACCCCGCAGGGGGGATAAGCCAGGCTGAAGAGGAGCGAAGGTTGGGAGTGGGTGGATTGTGGCTCTAGACGATAGAATCAGCATCAGCGAAACGTGGGCTAACAACGCTAGAAGCCCCAATATATGTTCAGGTAAACGAGCAATGGGCGATGAGGACATTTGGCTCGCAGCGATATATAACTGACAATCGAGACTGAGGCCAAAAGTCCAAATAGCGACGCGGACACACTTGGGTGTGAGAGGCCTCTGGATATAAGGATGGAGCGGGGGCTGAACTGTAAGGCGTTGCTCCAAGTCACGGACAGGTCAACAGAGGAGGTGTACCAGTATGGGGGGAGCATGATCCATGCTTGGGGCTAAGTCTAGCCCGTTAGACCGAAGTGAACTTTTTACCGGGTGGGGGGGGCGGCTGGTTAATGGTCTGAAGGAAGCGCTGTAGCCATAGTTAGGTGGGAGGGTGACCTGGCGCCAAATGAAAGACTGGTCGAATATTTATCAGCTTATTGTGACTAGGACGTTTGGTTTGCAGGTGGCGCGTGCTACGACGGAGCACCCGAGCGTGGTAGACCACTAAGGTGGCGAATCAGGTAAGACGAGATCGGCGCGGCAAGATGCGGATTATGACGTATAAGTAGGATCCGAATTATGCATTGTCCAGTGTCCTGTAGGTAATCCCCGGATGTTCGCTCCCCATGAAGGGACGTATTAATGTGGACCATACGTAGTGGTAGTAAGGCCGATTGGTTTTTGCACATGTGTCTGTTTATCTTGTTACTGTGTGGTCACTTCCATGTGTGTCTGGGCCTTGCTGTCGTTTGTGATTATTTTTCCTTTGGTGTTTCATTGTTCCCCTTCTTCGTGGTTTCTGGCCCTGTTTTTTTTGAACTGCTACTGTTTTCTGCTTACGTTTTCCGTCACTCTGGCTTGCTGCGTTATCGTGGGTTGTGTTTTGCGCCTGTCCGCTTGTCGCTCTTCGCTGCTTTGGTCTGTTGTGTCTTTTGGCTCTTGGTTTCCGTGTCTTTGCTGGCCTGCCTGTTGTTGCCAACCTGGGTGTATTTTGGGTCTGTTTCCCTTGGGTGTGTTTGTGGGTGCTTCTGGCTTGTCTGTCTGCCTTTATCGCCTTTGTTCTATACGTTTCTCCTTGGCGTTTTGGCGTTTTGTCGTTTCGTCTTTTCAGCGCTGTCTGTTTTGGACACTTCCGTGGTTGTTTATTCTTTGCTGTTCTTTCATTCTTTTTTGGCCGCTATGCGTGTACTGAGCTTCCTGTTGTTTTTCGCAAAAACGCGGCATTTCTTGTTTTCTTGGGTTGTTGCATCCTTTGCCGTGTTCTACTTTCATGGTGCCCTGTTGATTGTCCCCGTTCCGCTTACTTGGACCTTTGCCGTTTCTACCCTACACCCTCCTGCTTCGCTCTTGTCTGGGCCTCTGGCCCTTATATCTTTCGAGCGGCTTCTCTCCTATCTTTGTTCGCTTCGAGCGTTAATTCTGGGTCGAGCATTTTCTTTTGTACTCGGAACAAGGCCTATCGCCTGTCCTTCTCCCGCGCGGGGGGGGAGGGCGTGTAACGGGCGGAGTTGGGGGGAGCGGGCGTGAATGGAGGGCTGCGGGGGCCGGGGTGGCGCAATTGTGAGTGGAGAATGTGGCGGGCTATGTGGTTAAGTTGAGTGATAACGCTTTGTCTGGACAAGTCGTTTTGATGGATTGATTGAGTCTGTTCTGATCTGGAGACTTTTCGTATTTGTACCCATCTTGTTAATTTGGTCTTTGCTTTGCAAGCCCCGAACATTCGCTCGGGCCGTTGCCTTTTCGTCTTAACAGTATCATGTATCTCCGTAATGCGATCTTCCAGTAATGATAATGATTTGACATGCAATGTATTTATTGATTTATTGATGACAAAGAGAGTAAACTCTCTGCGCATTTGTTTGTAACTGGATCGTTCTTCCCGAGAAACAGGAGGTCTTACAGGCCACCAGAGACAAACGCTCAGAGGACTTATAAGGAACGCTCGGCCTGGAGCTGAATGAGGGATCTCAAGATATTTAAAATTCTATCTAATGGCGAGAGGATACTAGAGATTTTCTGATATGAATAGTCTAATAAATTGATTACCCACAAATATACATATGAATCGGGCATGTATCATGCTATGTTCCATAGAAATTCTTAAACATAATGCTCGTAAATTTGCCGGGCTCTATAGGATCTACTATTGGCGTTATTAGGTATAAAATAGTGAGAAAGAAAATAAAAAAGATAAACAAAATAACAAAAAACGAGCATGTAATGTCTATATTGCGTTGGTAATATTTTATGATACATTGGTTATAAGGGATTTAAATTTTATGGTTCATTATTTTGGAATTGGTGGAAATGTTATGGTGTTATCTGCTTCTGTAATGATATAAATATTGATTGGAATGGAGTTTTCTTAGAAGGCAGTAGCTTGATAAATTTTTATAATCTCTTTAAAAAGTGTATTTTGCATTTCAATTTCTAGATTGTTGAAAAGAATTTTTATTGGTGGTGCCTATGTTGGGTTTTGAAAGTTTATCGTGAGAAATATTAATTAGGTTATTATTATTTCTACTTATATAGGAAAATAAGATATATAAAATACGTGTAGCCAATGGAATTCCTAGTGGATGATAATAATCACCTCTAGTGGCAAAAATCAAGAACCAATGTTATAATTGTATAATGTTTATCACAACTGTACATCTAAGGGATACTATCCTCCAACTCATAAGGGTATTTGATGAGAAAACGATGTGTGCGAATTGATAAAGAATAGTTAGATGAATTGATATATTGAGTAAAAGGATTAATGACAGTCGTAGGGCATCAAAGAGTGAGAAAGGCATGACAATGATAGTAAAGAGAATGGAAGGTTGCGACATCCGGAGTTTATCTCCCTGATTAATAAGACAAATCTGTAGTTATAGAGATAGAGCAAATATAAAAGGATTGAATACAAGGGAAACATACATTGAAGTTCTTTCCCCACTGATAGATGATGGATAGGATAAAGATACACAGCCTTCTGTAGTTCACACATCGACATACACGCTTAAAAGTATGGGGTGGGATCTCATCAACCGCTAGAGGTGTTTGTGGGAAAGAGTAGTTGTAAGATGGTACTATGGATTGAGATATTGCGAATGAGTGGTGATTCTGCAATATTTTGGCGTCGCCCCCGTACATAGATCACTCGAAGATACAAGATATACTATCTGGGTTCAACACTGTTTTCGCCGGTTATCGTCGTAATCAGGAACATGGATTATTGATGACGCCCTCACGCTCCCCGTTGGGGGGGGGACGTTTATTTTTTCTACTTCAAGGGTAGTGAGGTTGTGGCCTGATAATTGGCTTTCTATTCTGTCTGTTCTTGTTTCTTTAAGATCCATTGAGAGTATATTCAACATGAGTCCGCGTAGGGTTGGACGGACGGGACGCGAAGGTTTGCGGACGCCATTACACTTAACTGGATCAACTCGGTACGGCACGCAAGAGACTATATGGTGCTATGCGATGCTTCGTGACTCTCACTTCAGTCCCCGACGGGCTTCCTGGTCGTCGAGTAGTGTTCGATAGGAGTATCTTCTCTGCTCTTTCCCGCTAGTACACGTGATATCTCTCAGTCTGTAGCCCCTTGGATTGACCTGGTCCTCTATTTTCATGCCTGGTGACGATAATTCCCCTCCCGCTTACATTTTCGTCATGCATACCTTCAGTCTGTCAGTCGTCATTCTATTTGGGCGTATTTCTGCTTTTCTGGCCTCACCGTGTAGGTTCTGATCGGCTATAACATTATCTATGAACGTGAAAGATGGAGGTGCTTGTAGTAGCTAGGGGCCAATGATCGCTCCGCCATGCTGGAAATATGGATTCTACTCGTTCCCGCTTGTCTGGGAGCTGTTCCTGTCCGCGCCTTGTTGGTCTTTTTCCCTTTCCTCTTCGTCTTGTCGCCGGTTGGGTTCTCCCCCTTCTCGTTTCCCTTCGCCCCCCTGAATTAGTGTGTTTGTCCACGGTTTCTTTCTGATCACGTTCTCTTGTCACTTGGGATTGGTACTCCATCTCCCCCCTGTTGGCGCCTCCTCCGTCAAGTTCCTTTGCCCTTTTCTCTGTGACTCAGCAACTCCCCTGTGTCTGGGTCTTCTCCTTCTTTAAATCAGCGTGCTCAATTCGTTATTGCATTTTTCATGTTGCTGTCACAGATAGCAAGGCAGCACGTGGCGGTGAAAACTGCAAGCTATAAAATCAGAGAATAGCGTGTCTCGGTTCGCCATCATGCTGGTTGTACACCAAAGTCATGAATATTTTTTTCCGTATATCGCTTTCTTCCACGTTTTCCTCTTTACCCCTTCTGCGTTTTCCATTATAACCCACGAGGCGGCTTGGCGCGTTTTAATCCGCCTGTTGGTTGTCGGATCACCTGCTGTTTTGCATGCTTTTCTTGGTTTTGGAAACGATGTTCGGATTCGAGTCTTTACTCTGAGATTGCGGTGCTGCTGGCCTTATCCGATGAGTCGTCCACGTTTTGAGCACCTTCAACGATTTTAAGCCAGAGCATACTCTCACATCGAGGGCAACGAGCTGATCGTAGATGTCAACTAGTTGGGGCTTCGCAACTGGGACTATGTACATACTTGTTATCCCTTAGAGAAGTTATGGGTAAGTTCAACGCAGATGCTGGCAAATGGGTGTGTATGATATTTGTTGGATGTGGTTTTCGGTAACCTCCGTTTTCCTACGTGTCAGAACCTCATGCTAATACTTATCCATTTTTGTTTGGGTTTTCTTCTAGACTGTACAGCAGCTGTATATATTAAGAGTATACTTCGTTTGAAGAGCTTGCCCAGTGCGAACACGGGGTGGCGTGACAGGTACATCTGCCAGTAGAACAGTCTACGTACCGTTTACCAAGTACGGGGTTCAGCGCGGCTGATGTGCGAATTGAGTCACCACACGAACGGCCAGTCGAAATTCCTCCTGTTCGTCGGCTCCAAGGTTCATCATTTCCCCTCCCTCTCGGGGCCTCCAACTCCTGCTTGGGGTCGTCCACGACGCGCTGTCGGCGGTACTATTACGCTCTACACTTAACTTTACTAGTCACGTCTCAGCGGCGGCTTCGGGTCGGTCTCATCTCCTTTTTAAACCTATCTCGGGTGTGGCCTCTTCGTTGAAGGCCTCGTCTATATTGCGTTGTGTTCTCTTTGCTTGCGTGCTATTGCCTGTTGTGCCAGTTACCTGGCCTTCTTCGCCCCTTTTTTTCTTCCACGGGCCGTTACTTGCAAAACCCCCTCTCGTGCAGTTTTCGGGTTATGGTGATCAGAATTTCCCGTTGCTCCCTGTTGGGGTTTTCGTGAAAATTAGTCATTTACTTAAGTTTGCATTTTAAATCACCTAAACTCGTGCCCTTCCAGAAAATATAAGAATCTAGAATGCTCACACAACTGATTGATGTTGCAGAAAGATTTACAACACCCGTCTGTAAATCTCAAAACCGCTTTTGTTTTGACTCTATTGAGCTGATTTACAGAATAGAAGCTCAAAAATATCAGTTAGATACGTAACAATATTTTTTTTTGTGGTCTAATTTTGGTTTGAATGTGCATTGGATAAGTGCGTCAACGCTTAAGTATGATTCACTTCATTTTTGACAGATGTCGCTTGTGGCTTCAGATTTATTTGAAGTTAATTTGATTAGTATTTTCATTGTGGTACCTTCCTTTCGAATTTAAGTTAATACAGTTGGGGTTTCATCCTACTATGGGCGGTCAAAATCATATTAAGTGCATTTATTGCAGAGATCATTTAATTTTTGTGGCTAGTTGATGTATGACTTTTTGCGAAAATTCAAGTACATTTTATCTTTATTCCAAACCAGTTTTATAAATTTTGATCTTTTGGGTTCTGCTTCGTTAAGTATAACTTATTGAGACCACGGGCAGGCCATGGGCACAGCGCGCTGATAAGGATAGGCACAGGCTATTCTTGCTGCCCATAATGATATTTGTGGATTCAGCGTCTAAAAAAGCACGCTACGCACCGACGTGACGAGTCTAAGTTGTCGATCTTTAACTCATGAGAACAAGGGTAAAACACCCATTGTACCATGATAGCATTCTTTAGAAGCGTAGAATCAATTTGGTATTACTATATTATGTTATTATTATAGAAACATTGTAGGAGAAAACGCGTTGGTTGTGTAATTTATAATCGTAGATCATTCAATAAGCAAATTGTCATGTATTTATTAACATGTTGTGTTAGATCATTTTAGATTGGGGATTTGTCGTTACTGTTTGATAAGGGCTAAAAGTGGGGACTAACGCACTTGTGCTCGATGGTTGCATTAAACATCCATACTTTGGTCGTAGGCTTTATTTGTAAAGTGTATTTTTTATTATCTGAGGAGGATACATGTAAATTGTGATATATACGTAAAATAAAAAAAAAACATTGTTTAGTTCTCAAAGGAGTATAGAAGGTTACTCGTAGTAGTAATGATGATTTAGTCTTTCATTAATTGGAGTATATTTGGGAATGCAAATTTCTGTTGGTATCACTTATGTATTTTTAGTCGGGATTGATTTTACTATAGGTACTCGTGCCAGTTTATGTATAAAGATAGTAGCATGAAGTGAAGATATATAGGAGATGGATAAAAGTCATTTAATAAGCTTGACAGGGTAGATGGAGAATACAGTGCTGAGATGGAATAGAGTTAGGAGTTCCTGATCAATTTATAATATTAAGATTAATTATCATATAGAATATATATTATAAGATCCGGAATGAATTGTGTGTTAAATATATCATAAGTTGATGACAAAAATACTGCTGTAGATTCGGATGGAGCAAATAAATAAGATTAGTGCGGATGGGAATTAAGGATTATGCAGCAGGAAACGTGGGTAGGGGATGGAGAAAGTAAGTGGATGATAGTATATATTATTAGAAAACAATAGGAGTCTATATGTGAATTGATTAGGATACTGAAACATGAGAATGAGCTTGAAGACAAAAAATACTAGGATTTAAATGTTATAACTCACACGAGAACCTTGAGAAACAATGTAAGAGCAAGTTATGGGCCTCGGGGAACTCCAACACAAGGACGGTAAGCGGTGAATAGATTATCAAAGATAGCGAGGCATAAAAACTTAGTAAAGTCATGAAGACGATTAATAACATGATTAAAGATGATCAGTGTTGTAGCTATCAGATCAGGGGAGATTTGGATAGAATCTCGTTAGTGTTATCAGCAGAAGTGCTAAGTAATATGTGAGGCACGGAAACAAAAAATCAATACTGTCACTGTATCTGGTTGGCGAGTTATGATTGGTCCTTGGTATCAATGAAAGTGATCATAATTAACAGTAATCAGCTCAGTGTACGTCGTGCGTGATCGCAGGAGCGCGATCCAGGGATGATAAGCGGGCGTAAGTCCGCTAGCAGAGATATTTTGAGGATGCACGGCGTTGTTGGCTGAGATGATGGGGCGGCAATCGCGAGCTGTGTCGAATGGGGCCTATGCGCATCAGTCACAACCGACCACATAGAGTTTCTGAAGTTGGTTGTTACGTCGTAACTTGCTCATTAACTAACAGTGCACGAGCGTGTGGGCCCATGAGATAGGCGCCAGACAGTAGGATGGCTAAGTAGATCATTAGGAGTACATGCTAGTGAAGCGTTATTAGCACAGAGGCACCTGATCAGGATGTGCGGCTAAGACTCTTTAAGTCGGAGCACAGAGTGATGTACTTCATACAGAGCATAGGTATGTCAATTCTGGCACAAAATTTCTTGGTTCACTTTTGTAATATTTCTCTTCTGCGTTTTCTTACCGTATTCAAGTTTGTGTTTCAAGCTTAATGTATATTAACTTCAGGTAAGTAAATGCATTCCTCGGTATATAGGGCCCTGCATCTGATGGCTTGATTACTTTGGTAACGGTGATGGTATTATTATGTTCGAATTTGCATGCGTTGCTTTGTTGTGTTTTTCTCTTTTTTTTATTATACTGGTCTGTAAATGTTCTCTATATGACGTTAGAGAATAAATCACGTATTTACCACAGTTCGTGAATAACAAACTATTCCCCGGAGAATAGTGTTTTCGAACTAATTGCGTTCGAATGTTTCGCAAGCTTTGGACGCTCAGTTTGATTTCCTATCTATTTGATTGGTGAAGGATTTATACTTCCAGG
>CAJDSM010107855.1:2587-15589 GCA_903981925.1 Ostrea lurida
CGTGTGCAGCATGTTGTTTTCAACTTACTCCTACTTTTCTCTGCGACATAAAAGAAATGGCTTCTCCATTATGACATCACTGATAATCAGGAAACAATGACTGAACAGGTGAATTTAGGTACAATTAAAGTAAGGGGGGAGAGGAAATCTGATAATTTCACACTCAATACTACCCTATGGAAGAAAAGGAAAACTAACCTGTCTCCTTCCACTAGTGAAGTTGAAGTCACATGTAGCAGTAATTTGATCATACGGCCCTCCCACTCCCTATATCAGGGCATAAGCTTTAATGGCGGCGAAAGGAACCTTGCTGCCCCCATGCTTCTGTGGCCTGCTGTTCCATAATTTATGTTTGTACTATCAATAAAAAAATGTTGCATGTCTAAAAAGTTGTCATTTTCTGTGTCAATAGCACCACACACACCAATGAACAAACAATAACATGCAAACACGCACAGACAGACATACAGACAGACAGACCGACCGACAGACAGACAGAAGAGCACAACCACACACACACACACCCGCACTCGACGCGACCGACCACACACACAAGACAGCACACAACACCGACCGACCACACCACACAACAGCAGACCACACACACACACACACAGAGACAGACGAACAGACAGCACACACAGAGTAGACACAGACAGACACACACACACACACACACAGAGACAGAACCCAACACACACACACAGATTAGACAAGACAGACACACACACACAACACACGAACACTAAACTTGAAATGTAATAAGAAAATGAGGAACTTTGTCCAATATGCAAAACATGAAACATCAGAAATGAGAATTGGAACAAACTTTGTGGTACAAAAACATGCAAATGATATTTCTCTGACTCACACAACCCCCAATGCTGTGAAACTTCCGACATAATACTTACTGACTAATAACCTTAAATTTTTCAATACGGATAAAAAAATATTGAGTACAATACTTCATATTTTAAAATATAAACATCCTTCTTTATACACTAAAAATCCAAAATTTCTGACCTGAAGAATTCAAAGTTCAGGCCGACATGTGCTTAAGGTCCCAAACTACTCCCGAAAATGGGGGAAAATTCACCCCGAGAGGCCATTTTTTTTATTTTCAAATTTTGTTGCCATGGACAACGAATTTTCGCAAATAATTGAACATGCTTCTAAAAAGTAGACACATGAAAAGATTTTAAGGGTGCATGAATAACATCTGCTGCTTACCTGGAAAGTGGCTGAGATACACCAAGCACCTGTCAACCTGAGGTCAATTTCAACGAAAACGATGAAAAATGACCCATTTTTAACACTCCTGATTGAAATAAAAAATTCACAGTATATTGACAGGTACAAAGTTCTTGCAAAATATCCTAACGTTTCAACAAGCCAATTGGACATAGGTCTCTTGATGCTATCTCAAGATATTTTGCAACAATCTGCAGCATGCTGTTTCAACTTACCAAATTCAAGTGAAATAAGACATCTCTTCTGCCACCCAGTGATGCTGCTTCCGCTAACTCTTTCTCAGCGACAGTCTTCGATCTCGGTAAAACAAGGTCATGTCATTCAATGCGCAGATGGCCCGCTTACATATAATATACCAAATAAAACAGATATTGAAAATATTTTGATTCTTTATACTCATTAATATATTGTAATTAACCCTGGTAACTTTACTTCGATGGCAAAGGGAGGGGTAATTGAGACCTTAAAGAATCAACATTACTCCGATCGACATAACGTAGCGCGTTCTATTGCAAAAAAAATAGAAGATTTCGAATAAAATGATATATCAGACATGGGAGTATTATTGACAATATGATCTCGAAAGAGCGAATCGCTAAAATTGATATCCCCAATACACAGTTTTTCAGCAGTTCAAAAGCAGGAGTGTAGTCCCCTTGTAGTAAAAAGTCAGAAATGAAATAAACGACTACAGATTTGAATGTGAAATAACTCTGAATTTGATTTCCATGAAAAATGAAGTTGTTATTCAAGATTCTGGTATGAGAAGAGGAATTTTATAAAAAAAGAACTGAATGGCCAGTAAGGGTCTAAACTCAATGCAATCCATTGCAGAGTTATCTATTTCCTGCATGTTATTCTAATTCCTAAAATTTTAATTTCACATAAGCGAATTTGTCTAAATTGCTTTGTCAAGGATCGTCTCTCTTTTAAATAAATTTGACGTCTGCTGTTAATCTAGTTAGTTAATGTTAGTGTCAAATAACACCAAAGTAAAGAGAAGTAAATGTACCAAGGGATATGCTGAAGATCTGCCCCAAGTTAAAGGAGAGCCAGCAGATGGTCACGTTGCGCACTTGCATGCGCCTACTATCTCCATGACTCCAAGAGTTACATACCAAAGAAAGGCTTCTCCATTATGAATCACTGATAATCAGGAAACAAATGAGTGAACAGGTGAATTCAGGTACAGTTAAAGTAAGGGGAGGAAAGAGGAATCTTAGAATTTCACATCCATACTACCCTATGGAAGAAAAGGAAACTAACCTGTCTCCTTCCACTAGTGAAGTTAGAAGTCACATGTAGCAGTAATCGCGATCATACGGCCATCCCCACTCCCTCCATCAGGGAATAAAGCTTTAATGGCGGCGAAAAGGACCTTGCTGCCCCCATGCTTCTGTGGCCTGCTGTTCCATCATTTATGTTTGTACTATCAATAAAATTGTTGATGTCTAAAAAGTTGTTCATTTTCTTGTGTCAATAGCACCACACACACCAATGAACAAACATAACATGCACGCACGCACGCACAGACAGACAAACAGAACACAGACAGACCAGACAGACATCACACACACACACACCCACCCAGCCGACCGACCGACACACAACACGAGACAGACACACACACCGACCGACCGACACACCACACATCAGACAGGACACACACACACACACAGAGAGCAGACCGACCAGACACACAATTACCAATAGACAGCAGACAGACACCAACACACACACACACACAGAGAGACAGACCCCACACACCACACACAGAATAGACACAGAGCAGACAACACACACACACACAAACACACAAACTTGAAATGTAATAAGAAAATGAGGAACTTTTGTCCAATCAAGAACATGAACTCAGAAAATGAGAATTGGAACAAACTTTGTGGTACATAAACATGCAAAATGAATATTTTCTGGCACTCACACAACACCCCATAGCTGTGAAAACTTCCGACATAAACTTACTGACCTAATAACCTTAAATTTCAATACGATAAAAAAAAAATATTGAGTACAAACTTCATATTTAAAAATATAAACATCCTCTATAACATCTAAAAATCCAAATATTCTGACCTGCAAGGAATTTCAAAAGTTTCAGGCCGACATTGCTTAAGGTCTTCAAACTACCCCGAAATGGGGAAAATTCACCCCGGAAAGAGCCAATTTTTTTTAATTTTCAAATTTTAGTTGCGCATGCAACCGAATTTTCGCAAAATAATTGACCATGCTTCTAAAAAGTAGACACATTGAAAGATTTTAAGGTGCATGTATAACATCTGCTGCTTACCTGGAAATGGGCTGAGATACACCCAAGCACCTTGTCTAACCTGAGGGGTCCAAAATTTAACGAAAACGATGAAAAATGACCCATTTTTAACACTCCTCGATTGAAATACAAAAAATTTTCACAGTATATTAGACAAGATCAAGTTACTTGCATAATCATCCTAACTTATTCCTAACAAGCCAAATTGACATAGGTCCCTTGATTCTTATCTCAAGATATTTTGCAACATAGTCCGCATATGCTGTTTTCGAAGACTTACCATTCAAGTGAAATAGACTTTCTCGCCACGCAGTGATCCTCTCACTAACTTTTCTAGAACAGTCGAATCCGTATCAAAAAGGCCACTTCATCAATGCAGATTGGCCACCTTCATATAATATTACCAAAATAAACAAATATGAAAAAAGTTTTATGATTACATTCCTAATATTATTTATCGTTAACTCCTCGAGTAATTACTTTCCGTATTGCAAAGGGAGGGCTAACACATTGAGACCTTAACAGAATTCCAACTTCTCGGAATGCTATGAAAGCTTCAGCGTTCATCACTTCAAAAATAGAAGATCTTCCGCGAATAAAATAATATATCATACATGGCGAGTTATTCGAAAATTATGTCTTGTTGAAATGAGCGAAACCAAAATTGATAATCCCCAATTACACATTTCTCCAGGCAGATCACAAACCAGAGTTAATTCCCCTTGGATAAAATGCAAGAAAAGAGAATAAACAGATCACAGAAATTTGATGGAAAACACTTGAATGATTGATCTCAGATGAAAACATGAAGTTGCTATTTCAACAAATCATGGTTATGAAATGAAGAAGCGAATTTTTATAAAAAAAAGAAGCCTGAAATGCGCAATAAGGGTCTAAACTCGCTGCAATCCTTGAGAGAGTCTCACTTCTCTGTTATTACAACTTCTTAAATTTATTTCACCAATGAATTTTGTCCCTAAACATCTTTGCTTATTCAAGGATATTCGTCTTATAATTATAATAAACATTTGACGTACGATGCATGTAACATCTAGTTAAGCTTAATGCTAAGGTCAAAATATAACACCATAAAGTAAGAGAGAAGTTAAAAATTGTTACCAGGAGATAATCTAGTCCCCCCAAAGAAAGGAGAGCCCAGCAGAGGTCACTGCAGACATCCTTACTTGACCTCATAAAAGAAATGCTTCTCCATCTATGACACGCAACTGATAATCAGGAAACAATGAAGGTGAAGCAAGTGTTGAAATTCAAGGTGACAGTTAAAAGTAAGGGGGAAGAGCAGGAATCCTTTATAATTTACACATTCACATTACTACCCTTGGAATGAAAAAGGAACTAACTGTGCTTCGCTTCCACTAGTGAAGTTAGAATCACATGTATGCCAGTATCCGATCATCACGGCCATCCACGTCCCTCCATACAGGGAATACAGCTTTCAATTGCGGACCGAAAGGAAACCCTTGCTGCCCCCCATGCTTCTTGTGCCTAGCATGTTCACATCATGTATGTTTGTAACCTATCAGATAAAAAAATTGTTTGCATTCTAAAAAGTTGTTATTTCTGTGTCAATAGCACCACCAACACACTCAATAACAAACAATTATACATGCACCACTGTCGCACGCACAGACACGACAAACAACACAGACAGAACAGAAGACCACACAACACAGACGGATCCACCACCACACCAGACACACACAACGACTCAACAACAGACAGACACACAGACACACGACACATGACAGACACACACACAACAGACAGACAGACACACACCCACACACACACAGAGAGCAGCGACAGACCACACACACAGATAGACACAGAGAGACAGACCACACACACAACACACACACACAAGAGACAGCCCACACACACACACACAAGATAGACACAGCTAAACACAGACACAACCCAATGTACACACACCAAACACTAACTTGAAATGTAATAAGAAATGAAGGACTTGTCCCAATGCAAAACATGAACATCAGAAAATGAGAAGTGGAACAAATCTTTGTGGTACAAAACATGCAAATGATATTTCCTCGCACTCACACAAATCACCCATCCTGTGAAAACTTCCGGACATAGATACTTACTGACTAAATAACCTTGAAAATTTCAATACGATAAAAAAAAAATATTGAGTACAAAACTTCATATTTAAAATATAGAACATCCTTCTTATACACTAAAAATCCAAAATTTCTGACCTGAATAGAATTTCAAAGTTCAGGCCGACATGTGCTTAAGGTCTAAAACTACCCCGAAATTGGGGGAAAATTTCACCCCGAGAGGCCATTTTTTTTTATTTTCAAATTTTGTTGCCATGGCAACGAATTTTCGGCAAGAATAATGTGACAGATGCTTCTAAAAAAGTAGACAAGATAGAAGATATTTAAGGTGCAGATAACATCTGCTGCTTACCTGGAATGGCTGAATCACCAAGCACGCTGTCAACTGAAGGGTCAAAATTTCACGAAAATCGATGAAAAATGACTCCCATTTTAAACGCACTCCTGATTGAAATAAAAATTTTCAACCAGTATATTGACAGGGTATCAGTTGCTTGCTTAAATAATCCTAAGCGTTGGTCTATACAAGGCAATTGCATAGGTTTTGATTCTATGCTCAAGAATATTTTGGCAACAAGTCGCAGCATGCTGTTTTCAAACTACCAATTCAAGTGAAAGTAAGATCTTCTCGCCACGCAGTGATCCTCTCGGCTAAACTTTTCTCCAGCGATCAGTTTCGAATTCTGCGTGTATAAAAAAAGGCCAACTTTCATCAAATGCAGATTGGCCACCTTCAATGATAATATTACCAAAAATATAACAATATTGAAAATATTTTGATTCATTTAAATTTTATATGTTTAACGCCTGGTACTTTTAACTTTCGTTTGGCAAAGGGAGGGGGTAATTGAGAACCTTTAAAGAAATTTCAACATTCTGCGGATGCTATGAAAGTAGCGCGGCTTCGGTATTTCAAAAATAGAAGATTTCCCCGAATATAATGATAAGTATCATACTGGTGAGTTATTGAAATTATGTTCTTGAAATGAGCGAAAGCCAAAAATTGATATCCCCAATTACACATTTTCCAGCAAGTCACAAAAACCAGAGTTATTCCCCTTGGGTATAAATCCAGAAAAAGGAATAAACATCCACAGAATTGAAATGGAAAACACTTGAATTTGTTATTTCAGATGAAAAAGAAGTTTGTTTTCAAGAAATCTGGGTATGAAATAGAAGGAGGAAATTTTTATAAAAATAAAAGAACTGAAATGGCCAGTAAGGGTCTAAACTCGTATGCAATCCTTGAGAGGTCTACTATTTCTGTTAATTACAATTCTAAAATTTCTTTCACCAAGGGATTTGCTAAACATTGCTTTGCATAGATATCGTCTCTTTTATTAAATAATTTGACGTCTGCTGTAAATCTAAGTTAGTTTAATGTAGGTCAAAATATAACACCAAAGTAAGAGAAGTAAATGTACACGAAGGGAGATATAATGCTAGTCCCCCCAAAGAAAAGGAGAAGCCAGGCAGAGGTCACTGCACAGACATCCTTACTATTGAACGTCAATAAAGAAATGGCTTCTCCAATTATTGACATCACTCGACTAATCAGGAACAATGAGTGAAGCAAGAGTGAATTAGGTACAGTTAAAGTAAGGGGGGAGGATAGAGGAAATCCTGTATAAATTTCACAATTCCATACTACCCTAATGGAAGAAAAGGAAAACTAACCTGTCCTCCTTCCACTCTAGTGAAGTTGAAGTCACCATGTTATGGCAGTAATCCGATCATACGGCCATCCCACTCCCTCCATACAGGGAATAAGGCTTAATGGCGGCGAAAGGAACCTTCTGCCCCCAATGCTTCTGTGGCCTGCTGTTCCATCATTTATGTTGTATAAATCAATAAAAAATTGTTGCATGTCTAAAAAGTTGTATTTTCTGTGTCCAATAGCACCACACACACCAATGAACAAAACAATAACAATGCCACGACGTGCTAATACGAACAGTAGCAGGTACAACAGGACACACAGCAGACCAGACAGCACAGACACAACCGATGACTCCACTAGATCAGACAGACCAGAGCGACACAACACACAACAGACCACAACACACCACAGGTACCGATTTCCACCCGACAACCACACACAGCATCAGCCCATGCACACACCACCACGACCGATCCATTACCGACACACACACCTGACGACACACACACACACAACACAGACAGCGACAACGCACACACCACAGTATAACAGCAGACACAACAAGCAGACTATGACACAAGATTCACAGAGCAGACCACAGACTACGACAACATAGATAGAACACTGACATGCACCAGCAGCACATCACAAACACATAAAACTTGAAATGTAATTAAGAAATGAGGATGCATGTCCAAAGTTCAAAACATGAAACATCAGAATATGAGAATTGGACATAACTGTTGTGGTACTCGAAAACAATGCAAATGATTATTGTCTCGGCACTTCACGCCACAACCCCCAGTGCTGTGAAAACTTTCCCGACTCATTACATACCTTCTGACTAAATAACCTTAAAAATTTCAATACGATAAAAAAAAATATTGAGTACAAACTTCATATTTAAATATAAGACCATCTTCTTATACACTAAAAATCCCAGAGAATCTGAGTCTAAGAATTTCAAAGTTCAAGGCCGACTATGTGCTTAAAGTTAGTGGCTATAGATCTACCCCAAACTGGCGGGAATAATGCACTCCCGAGAGGCATTTTATTTTCTCATATTTCAAATTTTGTGTCCAATGGCAAACGAATTTTCGCAAATAATTGACATGCTTCTAAAAAGTAGACACATGAAAGACTTTAAGGGGTCATGATACAGACATTGTGCTTGACCTGGAATGGGCTGAGTTAACACACAGCACCTGTCAACCTGAGGGCTCCAACAATGTTCAACGAAAAAGACGATGGAACAATATGAACCCTTGATATATTTAAAATCCTAGATGATAAATTTTAACGTTTTCGAAGGTATCAAGTTCTGCAAATTATTAATCGTTTCCTAGACAAGGCAAATTGGACATAGGTTTCCTTGATTCTATCTCAAGATTTATTGGCTAACAGTGCAGGCTATGCTGTTTCTCAACTTGAGCGAATTCAAGTGAAATAGAACTTCTTCGCCACGCAGTGTCTCTCCAACTTTTCTCCGACATTTCGAATCCGGTAAAAGGCACTTCATTCATACCGCGTAACTTCACTGCCTCTTATATTAGCCAAATAAACAGAATAATTGAACTAAAATATTTTATTCATTTAAATCTTTAATATAAGTTAACTGGTAAACTTGTATACATTACCGTATTGGCATAAAGGTGAAGGGGGTCTTATATGAGACCTTAGCAAGAATGTTCAACCATTTCATCGATGGACTGGCTATAGTATGACGTTCTATTCCAGAATACTAGAAGAATTCTCCGAATAAAATGTGATATATATACGACATTGGGTTAGAGTATATTGAAAAGTGTTAGTCTGGAGAAAGAGGCAGAACCAATATGTATATTCCCCAATACAATTTTCCAGCAGTCTCAAAACAGAGTATTCCCCTTGGTAAAAATCAGAAATTGAGATAAACATCACAGATTTGAATGGAAATACACTTTGAATTTGATCCAGACTGAAAAATGAAGTATGTATTCAAGAAATCCTGGTATGAATGAAGAGGAATTTTTATAAAAAAAGGAACCTGAAAGTGGCCGTAAAGCGGTCTAAACTCATGCAATCGTGACGAGTCTACTATTTCGTGGTTATTCAACTTCTAAACTCTTATTTTCACCAAGAGGATTTTCCTAAACTATTGGCTTTGTCAAGGACTAATCGTCTCTTCTTTATTAATATATTTGAACGTCATGCTGCTATCTAGTTAGTTAATGTAGGTCAAATATAACACCAAGGTAGAGAAAGTAAATGTGTACCAGAGGGAGTAGTGATAGAATCAGTTAGATCATTACAAAGGAGAGCCAGCAGAAGGTCATCTGCGAACCATCCCTTACTATGACGCATGACAAAGAAATCGGCCGTCTCTCCCTTTATGACATCACCCTACCGCATATCCGCAACCACACCCACTGAGTCCGACAGCCGCCTCAATTCGCGTCACCAGTCTATAAGGGGAGGAAGAGCCGTCCCAATCGTTAAAGTTCATCCTACTAGCCGGCAACGGCGCACCACCTTATCACGCCTCCACACTCACCCTCTAGGACAAGCAACATCTGTCTTCCTCCACTAGTCGATAACGTTTAGAAGTTCACCATGTCCAGTAATCCGATATAACGGCCAATCCCACTCCCTCCATCAAGGGAATTGAAGCCCTTTAATGGGCGGCGAAGGACCTTGCGCCACACTTTTGCATATTTGTTTGTACTATCAATAAAATTGTTGCATGTCTAAAAAAGTTTGTTATTTCTGTGTCAATAGCACACACAACAACCAATGAACAAACAATAACATGCAGCACGCCATGCACAGGACAGACACGAACAGACAGACAGACACACACACACCGACACTACCAACCGACCGAACGACGACACCCAACAGAAGAGACACAGACAGACCACACACGACCGACCGACAGACACACACACACAAGACAGCATACACACACACCACAACAGACAGACCTGACAGACACACACACAGAAGACACAACCGAGACACGACCGACACACACACGACCACCCACAACACAGCAGAGAACCCGACACACACACAGCACAGGCACAGATAGACACAGACAGCACAAACACACACAACACTAAACTTGAATTGTAAGTAAGAATGAGGAACTTGTCAATCAAAACATGAAGCATCAGAAATGAGAATTGGAACGAAACTTTGTGGGTACAAAACATGTCCAATAATATTTCGCGCACTCACACAACCCCCATCTTGAACGAAAACTTCCGACATAATCTTACTGATAATAAACCTTCATTTCAATCGAGTAAAAAAGAAAATATTGAGTACAACTTCATATTTTAAGCTATAACATCTTCCTTATCACACTAAAAATCCATGAAAATTTCTGACCTAGAATTTCAAAGTCAGGCCGACATGTTGCTTAAGGTTCAAACTACCCGAAATGGGGAAAATTCGAACCCGGAGGGCCATTTTTTTAATTTTCAAATTTTTGTTGCCATGGCCAACGAATTTTCGCAAATAATGACATGCTTCTAAAAAGTAGGATCAACATGAAAGATTTTTAAGGGTGCATATAATCTGCTGCTTACCTGGAAATTGGGCTGAGATAGCACCCAAGCACCTGTCAACCTGTGGTCAAAATTTCAACGAATACGATTGAAAATATGACCCATTTTTAAACCCTCCTGTATTTGAAATAGGGTAATAATCAATTTTCACAAGTATATTGGACAGGTATCGATAGTCTTGCATAATATCCTACGAATCGTTTCATAAAAGGCCAAATTGGACATGGTTTCCTGATTCTATCTCAAGAATATTTGAGCAACAGAGTCTAGCGCATGCTGTTTCAAGCTTTTGACGCATTCAAGTGAAATTAGAATTCTTCTCGCGCTACCCAAGTGATCCCGTCCTATTTCTCCAGTCGACAGTTCTCGAATCCGGTAAGAGATGATAGGCAACTATCATCAATGCAAGATTGGCCACCTTCATATAATTACCAAAATAAACAATGTTGAAAATATTTTGATTCATTAATACCTCTAAATATTTATATGTTAACCTCGGGTACTTTACTTTCGTATTGGCCATAGGGAGGGTAAAGTTGAGACCTTATAAGATTTTACAACATCTCGGATGCTGAATGAAGTAGGCCGTTTAGTTCAAAAATAGAAGATTTCTTCCCGAATAAAATGATACTATTTATGCGAAATACATTGAACGTAGAGTTATTGAACTAGATTATGTCAGTTGAATATTTGGAGCTAGATACCTACAAAAGATCATTTTCACCCCAAATATTCTCCACATTTCACAGCCAAGTCACAAGCAGAGTTTATTTTTCTTTTGGTAAAATTTCAAATGAAAAACCAGAATTAAACATGGTTAAACACACCATTAAGACAACAACTTATTAGATACTCAGAGTAGAAATAGAAATGACATAGTTGTATCTAGAGATCTGTGATATGAAATGAACGAGGCATACTTTTCTCAGTAAAAACAAAGAAGACCTGAAAGTTGGCCAGTTCGGAAGGGTCCTAAACTTATGTGCAACTTCCTTTGGAGTCTACTATTTCTGCCATTCATCGTACATACTTTCTCAAAATCTTGCTATCTATTCAGCCCAAAGGCAATTCTTGTTAATAGCCGCATATTTACAACCATTGCTTCTTAAAGGATATGTCTCTTTAATTAAATAAATTTGACGTCGTGCTGTAATCTAGTGTAGTTAAATGTAGGCATAATAAACAACCAAAGTAAGAGAAGTAAATGTCACAAAAGGGAGAATAATCTAGTCCCCCCAAAAAAGGAGAGCCCAGCAGAGGTCACTGCAGATCTAAATCAGCTTACTTATTGGACGTCAGATAAAAGAAATGGAGCTTCTCCATTATGCATCACTGATTATCAGGAAACAATGAGGGTGGACTCAGGTGAATGTCAGGTGACAGTTACAAGTAAGGTGGAGAGGAAGAGGATAATCTTATAATTTCACACTCCATACTTAACCCTGTGGATAGAAAAGGAAAACAAACCTGTCCTCTCCACTTAGTGAAGTTGGAAGTCACAGCTAGCAGTAGATCCGATCATACGGGCCAAAATCACCACTCCTCGCATCGAGGGACATAACGTTTAAATGGCGGCGAAAGGAACCGTTGCTGCCCCCATCGCTTCTGTGGCACTGCTGTTCCATCATTATGTTTGTACTATCAATAAAAAAAATTGTTGCATGGTCTAAAAATGTTGTTATTTTCTGTGGTCTAATAGCACCATACACCCAATGAACAAACAATTAAACTGCATCGCACGCACAGACAGACAGACAAAACAGACACAAACACGACCAGACAGACCCACAACACACACACACACCACGCCACACCGACCCAAGACAGCAGGCAAGACAGCCGACAGACACACACAAGACGACACACACACACCCGCACGGACACCACACCACTACCGACCACAGAGCCAACCAGACAGCTCACATGCATCCCGACAGAGACAACACAGACAGACACGACACACAACAGATACGACCACAGGACAGACACACACACACACACACGACCACCACACGACCGACACCGAACACAGCAGCCGACACCCCCCCCCCACACCACACAGCACAGACAGACAACAGATACAAGACAGCACACACACACAAAACACTAAAACTTGAAATGTAATAAAGAAAAATGAGAACTTGTCCAATC
>CAJDSM010107856.1:0-15887 GCA_903981925.1 Ostrea lurida
GATCACTGTTCGTTATCATTGCCTTTATATTCCTAAATAAACATATGTAATTTACACAGGTGTGATAGTGTAATACACATTTTGCAGTGGACACGTGTAATATATTTTCGTAAATACACAGGTGCAATATACATCGATTTCTGAAATAGGCAGATGCAATACATTATGAAACAAAAAAGGTGTGATATAAATTTTTAATTAGACAATTGTTAAGATGTAAAGGCACATATAACGAACATTGATCAATCTCGTAAGTCCCAAATAGAATACAAAAACAAGAAATAGGCAAACACAGACCCCTGGACACACCAGGGGTGGAATCAGGTTAGAAAAAAAGCTATGAACGGGGCACACGGGGTTAAGTTCAGCGTTGTCAAGAGATTGTGGGAGATGGATTCAAAGGATCCGAAGTTTCAGGAGTGAACAGTTCAGGAACCAATGAAACTTAAGGTTGAGATTAAATGTTTCTAACCCTGTGTAAATATAAAGTTTAAATTGCTAAATTTAAGAAAGGTTCTGCGATTGAGATCAATAATTTAATTGAAAGAAATGACTCTAATTTTGGGCCATATTAGACGAGTATAATGCCCCACAATTAGAGTCTTCCTTATAATCTAATTACAGAAATTAATAAACAACTACAAATATTTATCCCTTGCTTTTAATTTATTTGTTGAAAATTGCAAAAAAGTTAGTTCCGGCTGTTAGTTGTCAAGGCAGGTTACTACAAAATAACTTGCCATTCCCAAACTTCCGAAATATTGACAATCAAGAGCTAAGGATACAATACAAATTATAGATTCAATTATAGCATGTCACCGCTGCAGTTGGCTAACATCGTTCCTTCAGAGCAATGGTTATGCATATGGAATTCCGAAGAATACAGATGCCGCCCCTGCCATGTCGCTGAACGTCAAGGTATCTAAAACAATCATCCAAGACAATGTATTAATAATTGGCAGTTGTCCAAGTAGACAAGTAAAGTTATTGGTTTAACTCATTATTTTCCCAGTATGACAAGCTTCAAAATCTAATATCGATCAACGTATATGATTTTATTAATGAGACTGCAATGCATATTTCACACACCTTTATTGACATTCCAATATATGATTCATGAAATGTAGTTTGAAAAATATGAAATATTAATTCATGCATTCATGTGATCAGCCTCATAATGTTTATTATGATATGGTGAATATACGGGTTTATACCAAACTATGATGTAGTACTTTACAATCGGCCACTGTGATGTAAGGAAAGCTGGAGAATATGCAAAGAGCTTGTTTTGCATAGTATGAAGCTGTGAATCGAGACAGGCTACTTACAAACAAATTGAATGCAAAGTTTCA
Source organism: Ostrea lurida (assembly GCA_903981925.1). Classification (NCBI taxonomy): domain Eukaryota; kingdom Metazoa; phylum Mollusca; class Bivalvia; order Ostreida; family Ostreidae; genus Ostrea; species Ostrea lurida. The sequence continues at coordinate 1,353 of CAJDSM010107856.1, forward strand.
AACAGTCACGTTAAAGGGTCAACAATTTCGTTAGATGTTTATGGTCGTTGATACGATCCAGTTTTGCAGTATACGGGCTTGCATTAGATAAACTGCTGTCTACGTGTTTAATAGCAAGTTGTTAAAGGTTTGCACTTTGAGCTTTGGACTAAATGTAATTTTTTATGAAGTATGTAATTTTTGATTTCTACATTGAATTTGGAAAGGAGAATTCGGGGAAAATGAAAACAAGAAAAACTGGAGTTGTCATGCCTGTATGGAGCTACAGTGTTTAAATATGTTTGAGATATTACCATTGGTTCAAGTTACTGAAGGAGTTTTTATTTAATTGAATTGCTTTGTCCCGCGAACAAATCATAAACAGCCAAACCAATGAGCATAATCAATGTCTTCTTGCAGTACCGATTAAAAAAGGGGGGGGGGTTTAATACCTTGCTAATGAATATAATAAGACATTTTGCACTTGATGTACGGAATAAATCATGATAGTCGAATTTCAAAAGTTTAAAAAGATTATTGGGACTAATGTAAATTTTTAAAATTGCAACCGTTAATATTCTTAAGTATTAGCCTAAAGATGTTAAAAATGAAAGTAAAAAAAGGGGGGGGGGTTAGAATCAATATTTTAAATTTAGTGCAAAAATATTGAAATTTCACCACAGTAAAAGTTAACTTTGACGTTTTAGAGAATCGGTTTTCCTGATTGGGAAAAATACTAAATAAATTCAACATTATCTGAACTAGTTTCCAAGTTTCAGCTACGTGTATGCATAGAGTTTAACAAAAGCTGATAGATATACCTTAAGGGTTATATAATATATATACAATTATTGCTGTCTTTTGAAGGTCAATACGAAAAGAGTTTAGAACAGCCTAAGAAGTACAATATTTTACTTCGCAAGTTGTTCCTAAAATCATCGTATGACCGATTAAAGCAGCAATAATATTTTAGTATAGTAGGAATAAATGATTAAAAACCTAAAAGATTATTCTTGCTTTGAATGTAAGAGGGGTGAATCGATCAATCGCGGCAAGTTGGCTGAATCCAAAAAAGTCAATAAGTCCTAATATTCACCTGGAGGTCACGTGGGGGGTGAAGTATTAGGAAATATTTGACTTCTAACTTTGTTGGATCTCAAGCCAATCAGAGAGCTCAGAAAGTATTCAATCATTTAATAAAGAGGTTTATTGTGTGATAATAGAAACTGTAGTCTATGCAGATTTTCAACTTTTTCGATTAATCAATTCCGTCACACAAAAATATAGTCCAATCCAAACCCTTTCAAAATTTTGATTATTGAACACAAAATTTATTAACTGAATAGGGTTCAGTAATAGATGAAAAAATATTTTTACACCAATAGGATAGTACATGTGTTTGAACCACAAAATACTTAGATAGAGATCCTGCGAATTTTGTGCTCAAAACGTCGGGAGCTAACTCTCCTGTAAAGCCGTTCTTTATACAACAAATTTTGACTACGGATTTCTCCATTTATCTGATAAAGACAATGGACTCACGGCGGGTGTGACGGTCGACAAACAAGTGCTTACCCTCCTGCAATAGCTTATGTTTCTGTGGTGCGCTTTTGCCCTACTCTTAGGTTTCATGTTGCTTATAGGATAAATCAGATTGTAATATTGCTCGTTATCACACTCGGAAAGCTTGGTCCTATCAGATGTAGGAGTCATAATTTAATCATCTTTTGAGCTTACCGCTAGATCATAAGATTTGGAAGTGATTGTAAGATTTTTTTTTATATTGGATAGCTGTACTTTTTATTTAAACATAGGTCTTATTTAATGTACATATGCCGTACATGCGCATTGTATCGTCATGTATTATCAATGTTGTTTTATAACTGGTTTTAGTGTTAAACGCTTATTTGAGTTAGATTTTTAAATATAGGGCGCTATACAAAACTTCTGTATTGTAATTATTATTTTTGTAAAGGTAGCCCTTCGTGCATGATCTACGAAGCGCAGTTGTCCGAATGTCCTGGTGAGATGGTTTAAAGGAACTGCGAGGACCAGAATTTCTTATGTGTCAATTTCCCACAGTGCCATATGTTCCTCTTCACACCATGAGTCAAATGCTGTCTTTGTGTTTCATAACCAGTTGTAGGGCCGTATTCACACACTGATTGTGACTATTGGATTTGTTCCGTATACCTGATCAAGACTAGGGGCTCACAGGCGGGTGTGAACCGGTCAACAGGCGATGCTTACTCCTCTTAGGCATCTGATCCCACCTCTGGTATGTCCAAGGGATCCGTTTTTGCCCAAACTATTGGTTTTTTGTATATACTATATGGACTTACGCCCCGAATTGATTACTCGTTCGTTTTTTTGCCTTTACAGATATTGAAGAAATAAAGAAAAGAAGATGAATTTTTCTTATAGTCAAGCTCATATCAGCATACCATCTATATAATAATTATCCTGAAACATGCGAAGCTAAAATAATGACTTTTACAAAGGTTATATACATACCAAGGTGACCAGTTTCTATACACTCTCTTAAGCCAGTCCGTACCAGCAGTTCTATTGACTGTTCTAAAGTTACTTAAGAGCAGTTCTGCTGACTGCTCTAGAGCTGCTTTATGACTGCTGCTAAGTTAACTTAGAACAGCTCTGCTGACGTGTTCTAACGACTGTTTTCAAGTTCGACTTAAAACTGCTCTAAACGACTGCTCAAGTTCACTTAGAACAAGCTCCTACATACAGCTAACCAAGTTCACCTTATAGAACAGCTCTACACTGCTCAAGTTCACTTAGAAGCAGCTGTTATTATTAATTCTGGTTTGGTTATAAAAAAAAATATAAATAAAAACCCTCCGCCAAAACAGAAATTGAAATGGAGGTTTATTAACAGATTGAACGTTCCGAATCGATATTTTTGCTATTTTAAAACAGTGCATAATACGGTGCGAATAGTTAAACGAGAAATTACATGTAATGCCACTCGCACCAAATTTATCTTTTAGTAATCATGTTCGAATATTGAATCATCTTTTCCCTCACGTTCCGGAGTTTTTGTTGAATACCGAACTTTCAGCGCAAAGAAGTGTGATTTGTTGAACACCAAAATGATATTAAGACCAAAGCAGCGTGTACTTTTGGGTTTATGTGTTTGATGATAAGTCATAATCATTCTCAGGAATTGTACAATTTGTGTTCATAATGAGGAATTAAACTATAATAGTAGTTGACTGGTGGTGCCTGAAAGTGGGGTATGTTTGTATTATACTTATGAAGACGCCATTTACAAATAAGTAACACCTTTTGATATACCCAAGTATTCAAAACCCTGGTCAACTCTAAATTTCATATACTTTGGTATTGTCACCATGAACTTCAAGAATGCACCGAGAAATGTTTACAACCTTCTTGGTTCTGTCAATATGCTCTCATTTGAACGAATGTCTTTTCCATGTTCCTTAAAATTAACATTCTCTGTAAAATGCAATATATTCAAATTCAACAGGTATTGCAACTGATACTGACTTGCAAATTTTAAAAAGAACTGTCAGTTTTCCAAGGGTTGATTATATATACAGAAGCTGTTCTAGTTCTTGACCAAGCTGCTCTGAGATCTATGACCGCTCAACGTTAACTTAGAACAGGTCTGATGACTGCTTATTGAGCCGCTTCGCGTCCTGCTCTAAGCCCGGCTCTAAGTTAACGTAGAACAGCTCTAGACTGCTTATGAACAGCTGTGTGTATACTCTAAGTTAACTTAGAGCAGTTCATCATATGACCGCTTTCTTGCTATGACTGGTTAGGCGAGAGGTTTTAGAAATAAGTCGAATCTGTACCGTAAGATTGTAATACTATTAAAAGTTTCAAAATAAATTCAAAGCTAAGGATGCATTAAATATTTAAAACCAAAGGAAGGAGGATGACAAACTCGATGAATCGACAGTTATGATGACAACTTATCCTTGATACAAAAAAGAGCCTTGCGATTGACGTCAATGTGACCTTTATGATTCATGTATTGAATAATTGACCTCTACCAAAGCCATCCATTAAGAATCGAAGCAATAAGAACGCTGAGGGAACACTATAACCTCACATAAATGAAACTTATTGCTTGTGTTAGGTAAGAAACGTTGTAAACGTTTCTCATATAAGAGGATAAAAAGTAGTTATATACACAATTTTAGCATTTAAAAAAAATCGTTATGAAAATTAACGTCATCTCAGCGCATTATATTCCTACCAAAGGATGTAATATCAATGAACGATAATATGCTGAGAAATTTTCTTTTTTAGAATGCCACGCCTGAACGTATCGGTCACGCGGCCTCCCGCAGTATATTCTTACCAAGTGTAGCAAGCCGCACAATTTAACCTGTTATAAAAACTGATAATTTTTTAAAACATCATAATAATAAAATCTAGGTTTACGAATCGTTTGTATAGAATTAATTTTATCGGGCATTACGAAAACCTATTTTTTTTTTACGGTTGACATTTCGCATGTTCACGTCTGCATTGTTTCATTTTCCTCAAATAATATGTAAAATTTTATTGATGTTCAGATTTATTTCACTTCTTTAAAAGTGCGTAGATTTTGTAGTAAAAAGTGACGTAAAATTGTTGGTAGTTTATTGGGCAACCTGAAAGTAAATATATCTTGCGTACGTGATCGAACTTAATGGAGCAACCGATGGTTTGTGTGCCACTTTTTTTCCATTCAACTCGAGGTGAAAAAGAAACGAAAATCGCTTGCACATCTAAAGAGACACTGCTACATGTAATCATCTTCCCCAAAAGATTCGAATTACTGCTAACCTTTCCACGCAGTCAATAAATTAAAAAAATTAATATTTATAGAAAATTTTTTTCTGCCAATTTAATCTTTCATTGGATTATCATGAGATTACTGCTGCTTTGAATACATGTAAACGGAAATTTAAAGTATCAGACATAGGATAATTCTGAGAGATCACGACAGGTAATGATGGAAAACAACCGAGGTGACTCCTTGGAAAACGGTCACGTGGTAAAACAGTATAAATACCGCGAGCGCCTGCAGTTAGTTAGTCTGGGCGAAGATTGTAGCGGAGAGAACAAGGCAGTGTCGGTGAGATAAAAGGATCAGAATTAATAAGTATTAAGATAGCTTTTAACATAATAAAGAAATGGACAGTTTTGTAAGTCACCATTGCTGCTATGCGATATGCATAACCCTGTCGCTGATAGGATTTAGTGAGTAACTTTGTCGCTTCGGGATCTAAATACTTGTTGTAAGCCAACTAACGTTGCTTTGTTATAAGAGTCACTGTCGCTTCGGAAACAAAGCGCCGGAGGTCGCTTTGGATGTGGCTTTGGCTAGAGCGAAGAATTGTCCGCTTGATCAATATCGTAGAGAAACCACAGATAACTTCGCTCGCGATGTAATTAAATAAGAATTTCTATCGGCTAGGTGACATATTTGATTAGAGATTGGTTCTAGGTAGAATCTAGCTGTATATATATTGGCATCTATTTTTGATAACCACAAAAAAATTTCCCTCAGCAAGTTAATCTGAGGGTGACCCTGATATAAAATAAAGATAATTAACGGTACTAAAGGTCGGTTACACGTAACAGATTTGGCCCCACGTTAGGGACACTGTTTGGGTTTATCGAATTTTCAATTTTCTAAATAATAGATTTTGTTATTTGCTTTGTTGTTTATAAAGAAACATGGCTAATTCAAATAGACGATTTGGCTAAGAATAACAAGAAGAAGATAGAAGCACTTGAAAGAGCGACGTTGAAACGTCTAGGTCGTTTGAGGATTTGTCAAACATTCCTCCCACGCCAGTTCCACAAAGTAACTTGTTAAGCAGACCCGTAGAAGCGACTCTGGAATTGATATCCGAACATTTACAGAGAATGCACAGAGTCAGTACGGGACCAAGCGCGTTCGATTTGGTGAATCAAGTTGAATCTTGGTAAGAAGAGAGGTGGGTATTCTCGAACAGCAACCGCTGTCAGCAGGGAACCTTACAAATGCAATTGATCCGGCAATTCAGTGAAAGGGATATGATAGAATGGGAAGGCCGGTGGCAGGATGTAGATTCCCAATGAAAAATAATGAACCGGGGTGACGTACAGAAGACCACGCTCACCAAGCACCATACGGGACCACGAATATGGATAATAGAGACCGTCAAGCGAACTGATCAAGGAAGACCACATAATTATATAAAGCCAGCCCAACATTTGAATGTACGGGGCTTCCTGGTAGACTACAAAGTCGCCATTTGAAGCTTGTAGTTCTTTTGAATCAGTGGAAGACAGCGAGAAAAGGTCCTGTATCTAAGTGGTGTCGCTCAGAGGACAAAGCTATGAGCGTTTAGGTAACTTGTCCAAAGCAATTCAGTCAATAGATTATGAAAGAATAGTAGTTGCTCTGGAAGATCGTTTTGCACCGGCAAACCAGACAGAATTGTAACAAGAGTGCAACTCAGAGAACGCAAACAAAAGCCACTGAATCGCTTCCAGGAGTTGGGTCAATTTATCCGGAGATTGACGCACTTGGCTATCTACAGCTCCAAGTGACGTGAGAGAACGTAGTAAGGAACAGTTCCATAGATGCTTCCTGTTTGATATGGAACATGAGACTTAAGAATAAAAGCAGGCAGACCACGCAGTCTTAACGAGCTATAAAGAACATGCAGTCGAATTAGAAGCTTTTTATTACGGTCAGAGTAAACAGCGCAGGGAGCAAACACTTTGCGACACGTGATGTCTGATGAACCTGTTCAGTCAAGCAACAACGTCAGTTTAAGAGAAAGATGCCTATCCAGAATAATGGCAACAGCAGAAAACTATGACAAACTACGCTCAGACGTGGAAGGATTAAACTAAAGTCGGACACGTCCGGTAACAAGTACTGAGTGTAATGCTATATTTTGAATCAAGAGGAACCATTTTGTGGAGATGCTTAAGCTCATATTTTGACGTTCTGCCTTTTCAACGTTTTTATGTGTGCCGAGCACTAGACATATGTTATGTCCCTAACTACAAAGTCGCCCGAATTCCAAAATCCACGGATCTTTCATTGCGATATTATCATTATCGAAAATTTGGACCATTTTAATATAGGAATGCCCATACTGATTACAATATTACTTATTAGGTTTGTTACTTACTGTCTATAGAAATATGTCGAGTTGTTCAATTCCATTGGAGGCGGTGCGAAGCCGATATTTTTATGGACTTGAACAACCCGACATATTTCTGTAGACAGTCAGTAACAAACTTAAGTGTTTTGTTTTGTCGAGGACCAAATATAGACAGCAAAATATGACAAAACGTTAGTTTCAATACTAAAAAAGACGTAACGTCCGCCATGTTGCCGTCTATATTTTGCCACTTTTAAAATAATGTGTACATGTATCTCGTTCTTTAAGAATTAAGAAGAAATAAAATTCAGAAGCATCGCAAAGCAATTACTATGTATATCATATACATGTATCAATTGGCGAAGTAAACAGTGTGTTATACGTAATCATAGTCCCAAAAAGACATATACATAATCGAGTGTAGGGCTACACGGACCTCCGACAAAAGCGAAGGCAGGATCAGGTGCCATGGAGGAGTAAGCATCCTCTGCTGACCGGTCATACCCGCCGTGGGCCCTTAGTCGAAACAAGGTTAACGGGATTACCCGTTGTTTAATATCTAATATGATTGAAAATGTCTTCAACTCTACATTCAAAGTACCTTCTCGCTAGCTACATATTATTACCTCGACGTCATTGGTGTAGCGTGTCTGCTGGTATGTATTGTGTGGATTATTGCTTGAGCTGTCCCGTAAGCAAACACAGCACTGTCTGATGAACCTGCAGTTAAGCTGACCTGCATACCTATGTAACAAATACAAAAGGCCAGAAATTATGCTACAATTCACTTCCAACAGTCCCTCATCCACGCACCATCAGAAACAGCAAAACAAAGGCTGTAATAGGACAGGGAGAGGGTAATCTTGCGCCCAATCATTTTGGCACTATTGTCAATACAATATGTTCGATTTAAAATAAGGCAGCAGTGTTTGTCGTAAACTATTCTCTATGTCATATATATTCTTGCTGCATAAAGCATTTCTTTATTCAAATATTTTTAAAAGAAAAAAGAAAATTCCGAAAACGTCTTGCATATCCAAAGGTCACTACCAATCACCTCCCGAAAAATTATTTGTGTAAATTCTAAGAAGAGTACATTTTCATTGATATGGTTAATTTTATCATAGCTACTGTTGCTGTTTGATGACTATAAATAGACTTGTCTATTGTGATGACTATAAATAAACTTGTTCTGGTCTTGATGGACCTATAAAATAGGACTTGTCTGTATGATGAATATAAATTACTTTGTCTGTCATGATGACTTAAATAGACCTTGTCTGTGTGACGACTATAAATTACTTGTCATGTATTGATGGACATAACATAGACTTTGTCTGTTTTGGTGACTTTATAAATAGACTTGTCCTGTTGATGCACCTATTACAAATGGACTGTCTGATGTGTATGAATATAAATAGACTTGTCTTGATCGTGACGGACTATAACATATACTTGTCTGTATGATGACTTATAAATAGACTTGTCTGTTCTGGGACTATAAATAGACTTGTCTGTATGATGAAATATAAATAGACTTTGTCTGTTTGATGACTATAAATAACTTTGTCTGTTTAGTTGCTCCATTAAGTTGCGATCACGTACAGCAAATAATATTTACTTTCAGGTTGGCCCATATAACTACAAATTTACGTCACTTTTTATACAAAATCTTACGCATTTTAAAGAAGTGAAATAAATCTGATACATCAGTATAAAATTTTACATATTATTGAGGAAAATGAAACAATGCAAGACGTGAACATGCGAATTGTCAACGTTAAAAAAAAATAGGTTTTCGTAAGCCCGATAAAATTAATCTATACAAACGATTCGTAAACCTAGATTTTATTAATATGATGTTTTTAAAAAATTATCAGTTTTATAAACAGGTTAAATTGTCGCGGCTGCTACACTTGGTAAGAATATACTGCGGGAGGTCCGCGTGGACCGACTACGTTCAGCGTGCATCTAAAAAAGAAAATTTCTTCAGCATATTATCCGTTCTGATATTACATCCTTTGGGTAGAATATAATCGCTGAGATGACGTTAATTTTCATTACGATTTTTTTAAATGCTTAAAATTGTGATATATAAGTAACTTTCTATCCTCTTTATGAGAAACGTTTACAAACGTTTCTTACCTAAACACAAGCAATAAGTCTTCATTTATGTGAGGTTATAGTCGTTCCTCAGGCATTCTTATTGCTTTTCGATTCTAATGGATGGCTTTGGTAGAGGTATATTTCCAATACACTGACATCAAAGGTCACATGACGTCAATCGCAAGGCTTTTTTTGTATCAAGGATAAGTTGTCATCATAATCTGTCGATTCATCGAGTTATGTCATCCTCCTTCCTTTGGTTTAATATTTATGCATCCTTAGCATTTGTAATTTATTGAAACTTTTAAAATAGTATACAATCTTTCGTGTACAAGATGCGACTATTTCTAAAACCTCTCGCCTAAACCAGTCATAGCAAAGCGGTCATCATGATGAACTGACTCTAAGCTTAACTTAGAGTATACACACAGCTGTTCATACAGCAGTCATAGAGCTGTTCTACGTTAAACTTTAGAGCGGGCTTAGAGCAGGACGCGAAGCGGCTCAATAAGCAGTCATCAGACCTTTCTAAGTTAACGGTTGGAGCGGTCATAGATCTCAGAGACAGCTCTGGTCAAGAACCTAGAACAGCTTCTGTATATATAATCAACCCTTTGGAAAACTGACAGTTCTTTTTAAAATTTGCAAGTCAGTTATCAGTTGCAAATACCTGTGAATTTGAATATATTGCATTTTTTACGAGAATGTTAATTTTAAGGAAACGATGGAAGACATTCGTTCAAATGAGAGCATATTGACAGAACAGAAGGTTGTAAACCTCTCGGGCATTTCTTGAAGTCATGGTGACAATAACCAAAAGTGATATAAATTAGAGTTGACCAGGGTTTTGAATACTTGGTATATCAAAAGGTTACTTATTGTAAATTGGCGCTCAGAAAACAAAACAACTCCCCCCTTTCAAGGCACACCAGTCAACTATATTATACTTTAATTCCATCATTATGACACATAATTGTACATTCCTGAGAATAGATTATGACTTAAATCATCAAACACATAAACACCAAATACACCGCTGCTTGGTCTTAATATCATTTTTGGTGTCAAACAAATCCACTTCTTTGCGCTGAAAGTTCGGTATTCAACAAAAACTCGAACGTTGGGGAAAAGATGATCAATATTCGAACATGAATTACAAAAGATAAATTTGGGCGAGTTGGCATACATGTAATCTTCTCGTTTAATATTCCGCACGTATTATGCACTGTTTTTTAAAATAGCAAAAATATCGATTCGTGACGTTCAATCTTGTTAATAAACTCCATTTCAATTTCTGTTTGGCGGAGGGGTTTTTAATTTATATTTTTTTTTATAACCAAACCAGAATTAATTAATAACAGCTGTTCTAAGTGAACTTGGAGCAGTCGTAGAGCTGTTCTAAGGTGAACTTGGTTAGCTGTCATGTTAGAGCTTTTCTAAGTGAACTTGAGCAGTCGTAGAGCAGTTTTTAAGTCGAACTTGAAACAGTCGTTAGAACACGTCAGCAGAGCTGTTCTAAGTTAACTAGAGCAGTCATAGAAGCAGCTCTAGAGCAGTCAGCAGAACTGCTCTTAAGTAATTTGAAACAGTAATAGAACTGCTGTACGGAGCCTGGCTTTAAGATGAAGGTATAGAACTGGTCACTTCTGGTATGTATATAACCTTTGTAAAGTCATTTATCTTTAGCTCGATTGTTTCACGGGATAATTATTATATATGATGGTATGCTGATATGAGCTTGAACTATAAGAAAATCATCTTCTTCATTCTTTATTTCCTTCAATATCTGTAAAAGGCAAAAATAACGAACGAGTTAATCAATTCGGTAAGTCCTATATTAGAATACAAAAAACCAATAGTTTGGGCAAAAACGGCGATCCCTGGACATACCAGAGGTGGGATCGATGCCTAAGAGGCAGTAAGATCCCGCCTGTTGACGGTTCACACCCGCCTGTTGAGCCCCCTATCTTAGATCAGGTATACGGAACAAATCCAATAGTCACAATACAGTGTGTGAATACGGCTCCTACACACATGGTTATGAAACACAACCAGACAGCATTTGACTCATGCGGTGGAACGAGGAACATATGGCACTGTGGGAAATTGAACACTAGAAATTCATTGGTCCTCGACAGTTCCTTTTAAACATCTCACCAGACATTCGGACAAACTGCGCTTCGTAGATCCATGGCACGAAGGCTAACCTTTACAAAAATAATAATACAATAAGAAGTTTTGTTATAGCGCCCTATTTTAAAAATCTACTCTAAGCGTTTAACACTAAAACCAGTTATAAAACAACATTGATAATAATGGACGGATACAATGCGCAGTACGGCATATGTACATTAAATAAGACCTATGTTAAATAAAAGTACAGCTAATCAATATAAAAAAAAATCTTACAATCACTTCCAAATCATGTATCTAGCGGTAAGCTCACAAATGAGATTAAATTATGACTCCTACATTGATAGGACCAAGCTTTCCGGTCATTGTGATAACGAGCAATATCAATCTGATTTATCCTATAAGCAACATGGAAACTAAGAGTAGAGGCAAAGCGCACCACAGAAACATAAGTATGCAGGAGGGTTATCAGACACTCTGTTTGTACGACCGGTCACACCCGCCGTGAGTCCATTGTTTATCAGATAAATGACGAGAAATCCGTAGTCAAAACATTTGTTGTATAAAGAACGGACTTTACAGGAGAGTTAGCTCACGAACGTTTTGAGCCACAAAATTTCGCAGGATGCTCTATCTAAGTCATTTTGTGGTTCAAACACATGTACTGAATCCTATTGGTGTAAAAATATTTTTTCATCTATTACTGACCCTATTCAGTTTAATAAATTTTGTGTTCAAATTAATCAAAATTTTGAAAGGGTTTGGATTGGAACTATATTTTTGTGCTGATGGAATTGATTAATCGAAAAAGTTGAAAATCTGCATAGATCTACAGTTTCTATTTATCATCAAATAAACCTCTTTATTAATTATGATTCGAATACTTTCTTGAGCTCTCTGATTGGGCTTTGAGATCCAACAACAGTTAGAAGTCAATATATTTCCTAATACTTCACCCCCACGTGACCCTCCAGGTGAATATTAGGACTATTCGACTTTTTTGGATTCAGCCAACTGTGCCGCGATTGATTCGATTCACCCCTCACAATTCAAAGCAAAGAATAATTCTTTTAGGTTTTTAATCATTTATTCCTGCTAACTATCACTAAAATATTATTGTCTGCTTTAATCGGTCATACGATGATTTTAGGACAACTTGCGAAGTCAAATATTGTACTTCTTTAAGGTGTCTAAACTCTTTTCGTATGACCTCCAAAAAGACAGCAATAATTGTATCATTATTTTATAACCCTTAAGGTATCATTCTTCCAGTCTTTTGTTAAATCTATGCATACACGCTAGCTGAAACTTGGGAAACTAGTTTCACGATAATGTTGAATTTATTTCAGTACTTTTCCCATAATCAGAACCGATTCTTAAAACGTCAAACGTTTAACTTTACTGTGTGAAATTTCAATATTTTTGCCACTAAATTTAAAATATTGATCTTAACCCCCCCCCCCTTTTTTTTTACTTTCATTTTTAGAGCATCTTTAGGCTAATACTCTTAAGAATATTAGACGTGCAATTTTAAAAATTTACATTAGTCCCAATATATCCTTTTAAACTTTTGAAATTCGGATATCATGAGTTTATTCCGTACATCAAGTGCAAGAAATGTCATTATATATTTCCATTACGCAAGGTATTAAAACCCCCCCCCCTTTTTTAATCGGTACTGCAAGAAGACATTGATTATGCATCATTGGTTTGGCTGTTTATGATTTTGTTCGCAGGGACCAACAGCAATTTTCAATTTAAATTTAAAAACTCCTTCAGTACTTGCAACCAATGGTATATCTCAATACATATAAACACTGTAGCTCCATAACAAGGCATGACAACCTCCAGTTTTTGTGTTTTCATTTTTCCCCGAATTCTCCTTTCCAAATTCAATGTAGAAATCAAAAAATTACTATACTTTCAAAAAATTACATTTAGTCCAAAAGCTCAAAGTGCAAACCGGCCTTTACAACTTGCTACCTAAAACAACGGTAGACAGCAGTTTATCTAATGCAAGCCCGTATACGCAAACTGGATCGTATCAACGACCAATAAAATCTAACGAAAATTGTTGACCCTTTTAACGTGACTGTGAAACTTTTGCATCAATTTTGTTTGTAAAGTAGCCTTCTCGATTCACAGCTATCATAATGCAAAACAAGCTCTCTGCATATCTCTCCAGCTTTCCTTCCACATCACAGGGCCGTTGTACAAGTACTACATCATAGTATTTGTAAAACCCGTATATTCACCATATCATAATAAACGATATTGAGGGCTGATCACATGAATGCATGCAATCTAATATTTCATATTTTTCAAACTACATTTTCATGAAATCATATATTGGAATGTCAATAAAGGTGTGTGGAAATGATAGCCAGTTGCCAGTCTCATTATATAAAATCGATTACGTGATCGATATAGATTTTTGAAGCTATGTTCGATACTGGAGAAAATAATGAGTTAAAACCAATAACTTTACTTGGTCCTACCTTGGACAACTGCCAATTAATTAATACATGTCTGGATGATTAGTTTTAGATACCTTGACGTTCAGCGAACATGGCAGGGGCGGATCTGCTATTCTTCGGACATTCCATATGCATAACCATTCGCTCGTGAAGAGAACGATGTTGAGCAACTGACCGCGGTGACACTGCTATATGAATCTAAATTCTTATGTTATCCTTAGCTCTTGATTGTTCAATTTTCACGGAAGTTTGGAATGGCAAGTTGTATTTTGGTAGTAACCTGGCTTTGACAACTAACTAGCCGGAACTAACATTTTTTGCAATTCAACAAATAAATAAGAAGCAAGGGATAATTATTGTAGTTGTTTATTTAATTCTTGTAATTAGATTATAGGAATGACTCTATTGTGGGGACCGATATTATACTTCGTCTAATTATGGCCCCAAAATTAGAGTCGATTTCTTTACAATAAATTATTGATCTCAAATCGCAGAACTCCTTTCTTAAATTTAAGCAATTTAAACTTTATATTTACACAGGGGTTAGAAAACATTTAATTTCAATCCTTAAGTTTCCATTTGGTTCCTGAACATGTCACTCCTGAAACTTCGATCTCTTTTGAATCCTCTCCCACAATTCTTGACAACGCTGAAACTTACCCAGCGGGTGGCCCCGTTCATATGCTTTTTTTCCT
>CAJDSM010107860.1:74-11751 GCA_903981925.1 Ostrea lurida
TGGAAATTATATCTTGTTTAGCATCAATGCCCATTTTAATAATCAAAAAATCTAGTAATATTTAATATTCTTTTCCCTTGTAACAAATTATGATGTAGGTAATGTGTTCTAAAGCAATTGTCTAACACATCTTGTATATTCTTTTCATCAGCAGAAACTAATTGCGTATTGACGTTAAAAAGATTAAAAAGAAGTGAAAATGGTAAATTGGAAAAAATAAAAATGATATTTATGTCGCGTTGTTTGAAGTTTCGTCTGCCCAGGAGAATTTCTGAATTAATTATAACGAATAATACCAAAGATTTTTATTGACGTTTCCTGATTAACTGTCGACAAGCGTCGAGAGACAGACGTCCACAATGCTATCTATAGCACAGCAAGGTTAACAGATTGAAGAAAAAATACCACATTCTATTACCTTTAGATATACTATTCCTATGAACTGCTGTTAATTTTTAACTTCCTAGTTACTTGCTGTAACTTGAAAACTTGATTTTTCATTGTCGCTGTTAGTCATTTTTGAGAATTTTTTATCGATTGAGGCCCTTGAGTTAACCTGCGTGTGAAGCACGGCGAATAGCTTTACCCGGAACGAGGTCTCAAACTAGGGCATATGAAAAAGGCGGCGGGCATTAAATCGAATTTTTCGTCTTCCCGACAAGAATTCAACAAAACTGATATTTTCATTAAGTTTGGAGTAAGAAAACACGTAATAATTCATATGAGTTAACAAATATTTAATTTAATATCATCACTTAATCTTACAGATTATCAATGACAATCTAAGATGAAATAGAAAATATTGGAGATTTTGTTAGACAATATGCCTTTAAGTTGACAGCATACCGCCACTGATTTAATCCTATCTCATACGGAGGAGAGGATGAGAGAGGAGAGAGGAGAGAGAGAGAGAGAGAGAGAGAGATGAGAGAGAGACGAGAGAGAAAAACTGGTACATAACCTTCGGCCAACTATAGAATTACGGGCTAGTAAAAACGTAGGGAAAAATCCACTTTGATTTACTTGCAAAAAGTACACATTATTCTAATTCTATTCTTGTATAGAAACACTTTTCATTCTCAAGGATAGGCCCAAACGTGGGTCCAGTCCACTCGTGCAGTCCCTGGCATCACGTTTTGTACATTCTGATTATCTAGGTAACCGTCATTCTTATTTCACACGTTTAGCACTTTTAAAAGTCCAAATACATGGGAAGTTTCTATAATATTTGGTACGATACCCCGCAATGACGAAGACGGAGCAATCATGTAGCCTAAAATGTATGCTGGATAGCAATTGCTTAATTGGTGACTTTGTTATCATCAATTTTTTGGTTTTTTTATTATTTTTTTTTTCTTAACAAATTCAATTACTCTCCAATATCCAAAAAAGTTTAATTTACGAAAACGCCTGTAATACATGCTCATATAGGATTTATTTTCTCTATATTGCTGCATGGGCGTAAGGAGCCGGGGGGCATGGGGGGCACATCGCCCCCCCCCCCCCTTTTTTCCAAGTAGCTTTTTTCTGCATAAATCACATATAATTTTGCAAGATTTACAGATGTTTTGCTTCCCCACCCCCCCCCACTATTTCCATGTATTCGAATTACTTTTTTTAATTTATTTATTTTGCTGTTGGCAAAACTTTTGATTGTTTGGCACCCCCCCCCACGCACCGCCCCCCTTTTTCTGTGACTTTTTAAAAATTTTCGCCCCCCCCCCTTTTCATAATTCGTTCCTACGCTCTGTTGCTGTAAGTACATTCAAAACTATAATGACAAGTTATATATTCATACACATACGGTTGCAGTCTCTAGATGATATTCTCTTGGCCGGATCGATAGTGCAAGGAACGCGCTAGATGTTGGTAGGATTCTGGATTCAGTTCTTCTCCAGCTATATATTTCCCCTTAATATTATACCAATGATTAACGATCTAATACACTAATCAAAACTTTAAAATACCCAGAGTTAAGTTGTGGTATTTACGATTATTAATAAATCGAATAGTTGAGCCAGTATGTATTTTTATTTCTATTCAAATCGTGCGAATTACCAGAATGAGCGGATACTAGTAACCGGACGACTACTTTTAATTATATGTGTAGGCCTTATAATCTTATCATAAATGACGATAACGAACAATTATTGATTACGCAAGTCCCTCTGCCTTCGAGATTTGATTAAATATCAGGCTATAACTAAATTAAAAGATTATTTTTTTCAATGTTCCGCACTTCCTCACAGGCACACATTTCGTTTTCCGAGGATAATATAGCGCAATACAATTCATACTGGAAACTGCCGATTTCCGATTTCACACTTTTCCAAATTCATATTGTTTGAGCACAACCAACACCATATTGATATTGAAGAAAGAATATCAAGGATAACTCAAACTGTAAAAATATTATCTGGGTTGTTGCCCGCCAAAAGTATTATTTTTGCTAAAGTTATCGAAATTTTGGCGTTTCAAATCAACAGGATTCGCGAAACAACCCACTTTGGAGCACCTCCACGACGTCATAATAAAACATTACGTCATTTTCTTTGTGAGGTATGAGGATTGGATTACCGTCCTTTATGTGTATATGATGAACTAGTAATTCAGCCTTATGATAAGTTGACAAAAATAAAAAAATCCCGGCGGGTAAATACCCAATAACGTCCCTTGTTTGGCTTGTCAAACAAGCAAAATATATTACTATCTCCAGCTCGAATTTGACCATATAATCAAAATCAGTAGAAATCGCTCTACTCCTTACAATTACCATGTACAACAATATGAGGCGCGGTCGTTATACAATTGGTTCCCAATACAACTATGACTTGTTCTCAAATATCAAAACGTCTTGCCTTTTGAACACTTACACTTACTTTTCTGTTGATGAAAAAGACTAGAATTTTGACATCACAGACAGTGCTAAAAATAAGTTATGAAACGAAAACGATATATAGTTATTTATTGTGACCACAAAACCAAAAAAATGTTCGTTTAATGCCACTTTATTCTGGGCGCATGTGTTCTGCAGAATGTTTTGAAAAACATGAGGTTTAGTCGGCAATATGTCTGCTAAAACTTGTAGCACTCATAATAACACTATCCATCATCACCTCTACGGCTTTTATGTGTCTGAACTGATCGATCCAATAAGCTTTCCTGCGTATAAATATTTTTAATCTATCGTAGGTATGACAAATAATTTAACATTCTCCGCGAACAAGCTCTGCAAGAATCACTTTTTTAAACCTCGAACAGGCTACTTACAAACAATGTGTGTATGCAGAGTTTTCACAGTCATGTTAAAAGCATTCATTTTAAAATCCTTTGGTCATCATTAAAGCTTATCTCCTACAAACTACCAACGGGTCAATATGATGTCTGGCGTGTTTCATGCTTTATTTAATACACTGATTTTGGCTGCAATAACCTCAATTACTTGATCTAGGATAATGGGCTCACAAAAGGTATACCCGGTCGATAGGGAATGCTTTACTACCCCCTTTTTTATTTTGTATTCTGTTTTGCTTTAAAATTGTCCCCCGCTTACCTACCGTCACAGTTTCATCAATTCTTATTAACAATAAACCGCTATAGCGGAAGACCCACAAAGAAAAAATTTTAAAAGAAATAAAAAAGTATTAAATGCACAGTCACTTTAGAATAAAACTCGATCGCCACCAACGCCCCATAACGCTACGCTACTAAACCAACAACAATTTAAGATGCCGGCCAACTTATTGCCGCCAAGCCCAATAACAACTCCAAGCCAGCACATTAGATCCGCCAACTTTGCCGCCAAGCGCCCATAAGCACTCCTAAGACCACACCACAATTAAAATGCCACCAATTGCCTCCAAGCCCTAACAACACCATTTAAATATCAGCAACCGCTACGTCCCCAAATCGAATATCCAATAACATCCGGATAATCACACAAAACTAGCTAAAAACTATGGTCATTGCACTGAAATTTCACAATTGTACATGTTTCAAAAATAAGATACCCAACTATTTCTTGTTACCTTTCTGTAGCATCGTACACTAGCTTTAGTCTTGCGCGTTTACTTGTTGTTTCCCACAATGGAACTCAAAACCAACACAAACATCGATTGCTTTGTCTAGTCTGAAATAAAATTCTTTGCGATCTATGCTTTCTTCCTTTTGTACCTTTAATGAAAATTAATCATTACAAGTAAAACAGCATTTATATCTACGATAACTAAGCACTGTGTACTAGCATATTGATGCAGTTGTTCTTAAAAATCGCACTAAGTTAGACTGTGGTGCTTTAAACGGGTTTGATTGAGACTATCTAAATGTTCTGATTTGATACAAAAAAAGCGATGAATATTCTTAATACTGCATGACAGATCCACTATTTTAATCTTAATACCTCGACTTATAGTGCTGTACTGTTTATCAATCCGCCATGCGTTAGCGGCATTTTTTCAAAGCGAGGCCACTACTAACCAAAATGATGTTGCAGGGGTTAAACGATCACTCGTTTAAAAGTCATCAATTTCGCAAATGTCTACGGTCGCTATAAATGACCTTGTTTGCGATTACAAATATCACTAAGTCATATAACAAAGAAAAACTCTAGCGGGCCTTTAATTCAACATTTCGATATATTGACGATGTATATCTACAATAACAATGATCATTCATTATGTCATTCAATAATCCCAATGAACTAGAATAAAGGACCCACAGAGTCTTCCATGATCTGCTTCTTACTTGTGGATATATATGAACATTGTAACATTAACGGCAAACTAACTACATCAACTTTATGACAAACAGGGACGATTCAGCTTCTCCATCGTCACCTTCCCATATTGGTAGCAATATTCCATCATCCACGCTGCATACGTGTGTATGTCTACTCAATATTCGATCACCAAGAGCTGTCTGCGTTCAATCAGTTTTTGAATCGAGGCAAAGCTACTTAAGACAAGTGTTGTTGCAGGGGTTTCAACAGTACGTTAGAAGGCAAGCATTTTCGTATATTGCTATGGTCGCTATACAATTCAGTTTGATCAATATGAACCATCATTGAGTCAAATGCTGCTCGATGTGATTTCATAACCATTTTAAGCCGTTTTTACACACCACTGATCTTTGCTACGGACTGTTCCGCTTTTTACCTGATCAAGAACTAGGGCTCACGCGGTTGACCGGGCAACAGGGGATGCTTTACTCCTCCTAGCACCTGATCCCACCTCTGTGTGTCCAGGCGTCCATGTTGCCCAACTCTCTGTTTTTGATATAATATCCACAAAAAAAGTTAGAGGTTATTAAATTAAATTCAGATTTTTTTTGATGACAAAACTTGTTTGTGCGAATGATAGTATGTGTATAACCGTTCATTCTCCTTTATCCTGCACGTGTTAAATAACCGAATTTTCACCGAAACCACGTGCAATAGGATGTTCTACAATATAAACCCCAAAATGTAACGTGGGATCAAAGGAAAACAATATGTGTAAAAGAGTTTAATTTTCAAACATTTCTACAGAATTTGAAATTTTGACCTCAATTACTGACTTGAGGATAACAAAAAGCTTGATAAAGACGACTTTAGGATGTACAGTAGAGTGGCTGTTCATAAGCATGCTTCAAATGGATATGCGCCAACGTCAGGTGGCGTGGTGATTAACCGTAATTTAAGGTTTATGGAAAGGTCAGACACACAGAGAGGTGCAACAAAACCTCATAGTGGAATCGCGAAGAATACACTCATGAGGGTCCTAAAATGGTTGCTTTTGGCAAAATTGCAACGGTTCATCTCTGCTGAGTCCTATGAGTAGGGATATAGGAATGACCATGGGTTGTAATTCCAGTCAGCCAAAGAATAGACAACATCATCAAATTTACATAGTCCCCAGGCCATGAATATGTCTTATGTTTGACCGTAAGACAATCACAAAGCTGCATTGATTTTGCAGACCCATGAACTTGGGCGAACGCTTTTGAGACTGCTTCTGTTCACAAATGAATTCCAGGTTTTTCTGGATTTTCATCATCATCTCAGCGGTGTGCGGCTAGACAAATGAAACGATATCAGGAATGTGCATTGCTGAGCATACTACCATTTTGGGGAGAGGGCTGATCATTGTTTAGTGACCGGTGTGTTCGATAATTTTACGGAATGAAAAACTGGGAACCAATTGTTGGCTTGGGGCATAAAAATTTACCGCAATGAGCCCCATCTGTTAATCACGGGTAAAATGTGCACTCCATGATATTCCCTATAACTTTATTATTCAAGGTTCAGCACAGGTGAACCAAATGCGTTTGCCAAAAGCACTATTTCATGGACCCTATGAGCTGTTTTCTTCTTAACTTGCCACTACGAGTCTTTGTTCACCTCCTATGTTCTGGATACCTTTCCCTTAACCTTTTCAATTTACGGTTTCACTATAACGTTAAACCATCACGCACTTGACGATGGAGCATACCATTGAAGCATCTTATGCACAAACCGCTGCTGTACATCCATATGTCGTCTCTGTAACATTTTGTCATCAGTTAAGGTCAACAATGGTCGAATTTCAAAATTCTGTAGAAATGTTTGAAATTAAACTCTTTTACACATAATTGTTTCCTTGACCACCTACATTTGAGAGTTTATATTGTTAACATCCTATGTGCACGAGGTTTCGGTAAATCGGTAATTAAACACGTCCGGAAAAGGAGAATGAACGGTATACACATACATATCATTCTCACAAACAAAATTTTGTATAAAATAAATCTGAATTAATTTAATAACCCTTAACTTTTTTTGTGGAGTATATTTAGGATTACGAGTTGATCACTGTTCGTTACTTGCCTTTCACATGTTGACTGATTTGTTTCATACATTTGTTAGACTTCTATTTTCAATACTAGATTTTGACGACGGGTAACCCCTATACTTTGTTCGACTACAGGCCCGAGCGGGATTGCGTCAGCGGATGCTACTCCTCCATGCACCTGATCCTGCCTCGCTTTCGTCTCGAAGGCCGTGTTGCCCTACACTCGATTTTCGTATGTGTTTTTTGGACTATATTACATTCATACTTCATACTTTGTTACTTTGCCATTTTATATACCATCACGCATCGTGTGGGAAAATCAATACATATCCTGCTATTTATTTAGGACTTACGAGATTGATCACTGTTCGTTATCTTTGCCTTTACAGTTAAGAAATCCAAACAGATGTTTGATGCACACTCAATTATCTTTTTTAATGCCATAAAACATATTCTTCCATCAATTAAAACCTGATTTAAAATAGACTAAATGATGATATCTAATGTGTTTCATAGCAATTGTTGATTCGTTTTTCATACACTGATTTGACTGCAGATTGTTCCGTTTATCTGATCAAGACAATGGGCTCACTGCGGGTGTGAATGGTCGCAAGGAGATGCTTAATCCCCCAGGCACCTGATCCCGCCTCTGGCGTGTCCAGGATCTGTGTTTGCCCAGCTCTTTTTTGTATTCTATTGGAACTTACGAGATTAATCACAGTTCGTTATATTTGCCTTTACTGTGTATTACAAATTATAAATGTTGTAGGTGTGTCGCATGTAGGAGGAGTCAACACTCCTGTTGATTGGTGACACCCACCATAAAATACAATCAAATTGTTGAGAGAGGAAAATGACAAAATATTACTTTGGTCTCTGGAGATGATGAAAAAGCATTTGTTAATTTCGGAAACGATGAAGGGTCCAGATGGTTCTACCTTATAAATATGTTTACATTAAGTCATTTTTCCGTTGATATCCCATTGGGGTCCAGGATAGAATAAGAGATTACTGAATGGAGCAGTACCTCAGATGCAACCGGGAAAAAAAGCTTTCGTGTTAGCCAAGTGTGATCACGAAAAGATTACCACTTTCTGCTTCAAAAGAGTCCTGAGTGCCTGGTGTAATTGTTGAATCTATATATGAGTGAAATATTCTCATGAGAAACGTGAAACATTATAGAATCAATCAATCTTAGCTACTGCTATCACTAATTCCATTGTAATTTTTTAATTGAAATATCACCAATTTCCTCAATGGAAGATCACTAATTTTCGCATAGAGAACATTATTCAATTGATGAATAAATGTAAGCGAAGCAAGAGGACCATGGGCCACATCAGAGAGTGGAGAATGAGAGCAGAGGACTTGTCAGTTGATATTTGAGAGAAATCATGCAGGCTAACTCGATGCATGTGATGTGTGTGAACAAAGAATGATAAAACGCATCCAATTCAGTTTAGTCTCGAAGTCTGTGTATATACATTCCCAATCGCATATCAAAGATGTAATAGTTGGAAACTCATATGATTTTAGAGTAAAATACCTTTTCCGGATAAGTTGTCAAACTCGATAGTTTGTACCATAGCAGACAATCTAAATTGAGCCAGTGAAGATTCCTTGTTATTGACAAGACAGGTACAGGTATTACTCGCACGGGCATGTAAACCAGCTGGATGTTACTTTTGTGATATATCATGTACATCGTAATTCCGCTCCGTCTAAAATTCTTCTTGAGAAAACACTAAGACCGTATTGGTTGTTTTCTTAGTTAACGTTTCGTTATAAAACAGGATTTTTCATTTACAGTTTCATGCTGAACATAAGTAATCAGTTTTTAGCTGTTTCCCGCATTCCCATTTTGTGTTTAAACGGTATTTTCTATAATGTAAACAAAATTGCGCCGCTGGCTTGTTTACATTAACAAAGATTATCTCGCTTTTAAGTGATAACGGCTAACAATTGTCACTTAAATTTTTTCCAGACAGCGTATATAATAAAAATGAAGAAATGACAAATCAAAATGTAAACAAACATTGTTCATATCGTCCTTCAAGTTTAGGGGCGGGGCGTGGCTTTCTGCACAAACGATTCTCGCCACGGAACGATTCCTCGCACGGAAACGATCATCGTTGAATACGGTATTGGACCGAAAACGACTGACAGGGTTTGGGTAGAACCGCTGAACGGTTTGCACGGAACGATGACGGTCTGCCCGATAACGCTGAACCTTGAGACACGGAACGTTATGAACGATTGCACGAAACGAAGGAACGATTTCGGTGAGGCGGGGGGTAGTAGCACGCTTTAGTGCGGGTCGTTCACGGATGTTGACTTTTTAGTGGGTCATACCCGAATTCCTTCATGGACGACGTAAGATAAATTGAACGTGATGGGCCATATTGTTCAGAGTCACATTTCAGCAATTCATGCTATATCCGTCTTTATCAATTAATGTTCTTTCAATAAGTGGGACAAAGCTATTAAAGTCTTAAGACTGTTTGGCCCCTTGAAATCCCTGATCGCGTAGACGATGAATTTTCATTTCTTTGATCATCAGCTGATGCAAAACGGTTGAAACAAGAGCTTGCTTATATGCTTAACATAATTATTTTTTACCATAATTTTATTTTATATCGAAAATACTTTTTCGACCCTCGGCGCTTAATACGAAGGTGGCCCCTCAAAACTTGATATTGTCGAATACTGGCTTTTCAATTTCTACAATTTTTGTTCTACAATTGCCTTAAACAAAATATTTTTTAGTTTTCATATATCCTTCGGATGGTCTATTGATTTTAGGGGTCATCCCCCGAAAATCCTAATGCCGAGATGTTCAAAGACAAGATTTGAAGATGCATATTGCTCCGTCCGGATCACATTCCAAGCAATTCATGTATATAAACATTTCACATAAAAATGTTTTGGTTTCAAAGAGATAGAAAGAATCAAGGGCCAGTTGCATTTAAAAACTTTTTTTTTCTTTGGGCGCCCCTTGAAAAATCCCTTGTACGCTAATAAATTTTTCATTTCGTTGATACAGCTGATCCAAAACGTTAAAAACAAACAACTTTGGTTGAGCGGATTTCAATAATGAAACTTAACAAGTTCTTTTTTAGTTTTGAGATATTAGAAAAATAATTTTGACCCCTTCTCAGGCCCCTAATTGAAGGGCTGGCCACCTTTTAAATAACTTGATATCGGTAGCGTAAATTGGCCTTGTAATTATCTAGAACTTTATCAATATACAATGTTATACAAAATATTTTAGTCTTCCATGAATATCAACGATGTGTAATTTTTTGTATTTGAGAGAGATTGCGGATGAATCTTTTTTTTCTGAACATTTCCCTGAACAGTAAGAAATAATGACGGCAAGCGAATAATGGGATTTTCAAACCAAAATTGATTATCTTAAAAAGGAGCTTATCACATATATCGCATTATATGATTTGGGGGATTAAAAAAGTTCGCGATCCTGGATAGCTACTATTTTCCCATTATATGCGCATACCAATGTTATAATATTTTTCCTTGTCACACAAATACAGCCGCATTTAAAGGAATCGAAATATGTAAATGGATGTTTAGTTCATAGAAATCAACAAACGTTTGATAACTTACAAACCACTGTGCATAGCGAACAGCTATTTCAGAATATTATAAACCCTTATCAAGGAAATCAAATTTTACCGTAACAATTAATCTCACCTGTTGATTTTAAGAGCATACAAGTACTAAAAAGTAAGATAAGTCATGAAAGTGATCACGAAAATTTGACTCGATGATACAAGTTTATTGCACATCAATATACTTTATTTTTCGGTGAATTCTATTACATTGGAACAAAGCAGCAAGTAATTCTTATTTATTCCAACTAACAAAAAAATTAATAAATCAACGTTCGAAAGTTAGCTATCTATATTCCATTCGGTTATCCACAAGCATGAGTTATATACTTCAAATCTAACGATCGAGATCAACATAATATGTTCGCAACAAGAGACACAATCTCTTGCTAGAATACGGATATGAAGATGCAGGGAGAATTGGATTAAAACTTTATTCCATACGATTTATAACGATGGCTTATTTAAAATTTGTTACACAAATTTGTTGGAAATGACAAGTTACCTACTACTATTGTTCACCCAGGTCGAGTCTTATTATGTGGGTAAATACTCGTACGACCGACCATCCCTCGTAACATCAGATTCTAAGGTTAACTGATAAATAAAGTTATATTAAAAAGATCAATCAAGTCTTACCATTGTTCTAGAACAAACCCTACCGATTTTTCGTGAATGTAGATGGTTGGATGTTATATACTCGTTGTTCTCGACGATGAATGCGGTTACTTAGGCATTTATAAAACGGCTCGTAGCGCGTAGCAGAAAATATGATATCTATAAACAGTTATGAGAGAGAATCGCCAATCTTCTCTTAAACAAATATCCTCATAAGACGCATGGATAATATAGATTAATTGAGTCATATCAAAATAATAGACTGAACCGCTTCTTTTATAAAAAAAATATCGTTAGGTTAACTTTTTTAGCCCTCTAACTATATAGTTTTGAAATAATAAATCGAGATCCCCCAACCCTCTAACCACATAATTTCCAGTGAATCCTTATCTTGAGAGGATAACATAAATTAATTAATAGGACCCACTCGGGCTATGCATGTAACTCCAAACCTACAATACTACGATTCTCTGTCTCTTTTCTTATGTTATCATCTGTTCATCAATTATGGTATTTTATTGCTCAAAAATGACATGAGTGATAATTTACTTTTTCACCTCTGAAATAATCAAAATATTTTGCTCTTGTTCCAACAGAAGCACAAGTTGATCAGTGTGAAATGAT
>CAJDSM010107927.1:637-20637 GCA_903981925.1 Ostrea lurida
AAAAAAAAAATCATATTTGACAGGTAGTATTTTAAATGATACGTTAATACTTGGCAGTTCTTGCATTATTTTAGCAGGAATAGTACCTACTGCTGTACAGGCTACATGTACCTGAAGAACGAACACAAATGCCAGGGTAATTATCAAATAATCATGATACCAAATGTTCTGGTGAATAAGTGAGACATTCCAGCCTGGGTATTTTAAACATCGTCACCATGGCCCCTTCGCGAATTCTAAATGTATCACATCGAAAGGAACACGATATACATGCATATAAACAGTATTTTAGAACATCTCTTGACTGAGTAGAATAAAGCGACTTATAGTACAGGGGCAGTACTTGCTGATTCCTTTATCATATGCGCGTATTGAACGGCACATACATTGGGTTAAACAGCAAATAATCTTGAAATTCACACAAGATATAAAGATTATTCATATCAGCGAATTCATTAACAGCAGCAAATTATTTATAATGTGCTTTTTTCATTAATTTCATTTTTATTTTTAGAGTGTGTAGGGAGGTTTGGCTTTAACTGCGGTGAAAAATGTCCAGAAGGATACTACGGAAAACGATGCAGGGAGAAATGCGCGTGCAATGCCAGTCAGTGTGACGAGATACTGGGTTGCCTGAAAGGTCCCTCAGGTATTGTGACTTTCATTACTGACATCATCTCTGACACTAGCGCTCTGTCGCCTGCCGTCGATTCTTAATGAACACTTGCATTTGTTTTGATTACACGCGCGGGTGTTGACCGGGTCAGCAGAGGATGCTTACTCCTCCATTGGCACCTGATCACTACCTTCGCTTTGTCGGAAGGTTCCGCGTGTTGCCCTACATCGATTTTTGTATATGTTTTGTGTGATTATTATTGACGTTTACACAATGTTAACTTCGCCTTATTGTATCCTCTAACAGGCATTTCCTCCACTACGAAATATAGTTGTTGAAATTCTCACATCTTCTGGTATGAATATTTAGCATTAGTATATTATGTCTCGAACACATATTGTTTTTGTTCCGTTTCTTCTTATTTTTCTTCTTCTTCTTTAGTAATGAACTTGTCACCCGATTTGATGAAAGTGCTTAACAGTTTGTGGACTGATAGGGATAATTAGGAGTGCACAAAACATTGAAAATGGCCGCCAATTCAAAATGGCCACCAAAAAAAGGCTAAAATTAAAGGTTGTTGGATTTTAACCAAATTTTTCTAGGGTAATTTGATGACCCGGAGTCATTTCCGCATGCAAAATATTTTTAAGCCCGCCATTTTTATATGGCCGCCACAGCGGAAATCCTTTTAAATGCTTAAAAATATATTATTTGAGTTATGGTGCAAGTCCAACGAGGGTTCACAGTTCATTTCTAGCTAAGTTATTCTTTCCATATCCAATTTCAAAATGTATGCAAGATGGCCATCATTTCAAAAGGCTGTCAAAATATTCCGTTTGTCGGATTTCAACCAAATTTAGTTTATAGAGTGAATTCACCCATTCCAAATCTTATTTCTTGACATTAAAATATGTTTAAACCCAATTTATGACAAAGGGGAGGTGTTGCGGGGACAGTTAGTAGTATAGAGCACGACATTATAACGCGCAACATTTTGAGAATGAAGTACATGTGTACCAGAAGGAAATTAGGAGGGTTGGAAGTGAGTGAGATTAGCAAATCGATTAAGTAGTTACGGAAATTCATATTTTGATCTGAATTGATTTACGTTTAATGCTTAGGAGCAATAAAAACTCAATGAAACCAATGCTTGCCACAAGAACTGCAATAAGACCCTATGTTTAGCCAACGTGTGGAGACCAGGAAGTGTGTAAGATGTTGTATACGAGCGACATTCCTTGCGAAGATCAAAAGGAGAATGGCATACTGTGCTGTAGACGATTGTCGCTTGAAGACACGAATCGATAGAGATTTCACAAAATCTACCCAGTATTCTGAAAAACATTTAGAAAATTGTCAGCGATAACCTAGTTCATCTTACATGATAGTATGATAACAAGAGCGAAATTGTCATGTTTATCTTTTTTATTTTTACTGCGGTATCACCTGTTTTAAAGTACAGAGTGATATTCAGTGCTTGCGTGGTACATCCAAGTATGAATTATTCTGTATATGAGCACTGTACTTTGTCATAGATTATTAGCTAGTTACAGAAAACGTTGTGTACAATTATCGTTAAGCAGTGATGATCAGGCGTTTGTCAAAAGGGGAAGTCCTTTGAGAAAGGGGTGGGGGGGCTGCTATACATGTACGTTCGCTGGCTAGCGGTCTAGCGATAAAGCTCAAGTGGGGCCCAGGGGGCGAAGCCCCCGAAATGCTCGTTGGACTTAAGGTCTTTTAAAGTTTTTTAGGGTTTATTTAGCTATAATTCTATATACGGTAATATATACCCCAGTCCGCAAACAAGTTGGGGGGAGGGGTATATAGGGAATTCAGTCGTTAGTCTTGTCTCGTGCTACAATTCGTCTGTGGCCATAACTTCTTTGTGTTCCTTAGGTAGCATACCATATTTTGTTGGGCCCCCAAAAAACAATGGGTTTGTTCACTATGAGACGATGTTGTCGCGTATATTCGATACTCTTTATGACCTTGACCTTGACCTAAAGGTCAAAATTATAAGTTTTTAACATGATTAATAACGTTGTCCGGCATAACTTCTTGTGTCTTTGCTAATAGCATTCTAATATTTGGCACATGGATGCATCACCAAGACATGTTGTCATGTACTTGTTTGTATGTCCTGTCTGTCCGTCGTGTGTGCAGATTCATGTTCCAGTCATAACTCTTTGTTCTTGAGTAGGCATTGCAAACTAGCCATATAGTGTAATAATATAAGAGGATGTGGCCGTATACATTCTCGACCTATATATGACCTTTGACCAATCAATAAATTCTCTAAACTGTGATTATATTTGGCATGGTTCCGATGTTCACCATGAGAGTTATGTCATCACCATGGAAGGATGTGTCACGTACATTCTTGACATATGTTAACTACCATGGTCAAACTTAGTAGGTTTTAACATGGAATTCTGTCCGGGTCTATCTGCTTTGTTCAAGCTTGTAGTGACTCAAGTGAGCAAGTAAAATATGTGGGTGTGCGGGGGTATCCTTTGTGAGGGGGGTGTTTGTACTCACGTATTTCTAGTATAATTTTGGTCACGAAAGGGAAGGCCCCCTATTCCCCCTCTAATCGGCCTATGTTTAAGATACAAAGGGACGCATAGCCTGGTATCTCCGTTTGAATTGTTGCTAGCGAGGATCACAATTATTCTATACAAAATGAAAAATACACTTTTCAACGTGATACAACGTCTCAATTCGACGTTGAATTTCAACGTTGCATTGACCGTTGAATCAACGTTTCGATCAGTGGCGGAAGTATATTTATTATATTTTTTCTTAATTCATTGTTAAGGCAAACTTTGACTTGTATACGTAGTAATTAAAAGTTTCACCATTTTGAAAGAGGATTTATCCGACGTCTAAGTGAGCCCACACGTTTAAAATCAGAATAATTTTTACAACAGTAGAAATTCTATTTGTTAAAAAATCAGAGAAGGGTGTTAAAAATAGAAAAGAACTTTACAACTGTTAATATGTACTTATAAATTATTGCTAATATTATAAGGGCGGGTAACTCTAATCCGGGCTCATGACGTAAAAAAGCGCGGGCTTTTTGGAAGACGTTGTAAACAAGAGACGCGACGATTTCTGAGAGTACATTCAGCTTTGCAACAGTAAACATCATAATTGAATAGAATAATAGGTTAGAATTTGCAATTAATTAAATTTTAATCTTTTTGATGTTAGGTATGAAATATTGATGCCACAAACAGTGTTTTTAAAAGGGTAATACTTACATTGCAGAATTTATTCAAAAGTTCTACATGAAAAGAAGAAATCTTAGCGGTGGCCTTTGAATTCGCGTTTCGATATATTGGCAAGACTTATTTTATATTCATACGAAGCAAATTGTTCCAAAAACTGTTACGGGAAAAAACAACAAAAACTTGCGGTGTCTTCAACCTTACTTATAGTTATATAGACGAGTCTTATCAAATTACAATCTTATGTCATAGCGACCCTGCCAAACATAATTTACACACAATGCCAATTATTATAATTGATTCTTGATATTGTTCTGTTGCTCTCTTTTACACTGCGCATAAATTAATATACGGCTTTGAATTTCAAAACTCGAAATATTTTGTCAACATCAAATTAATAGTTGTCCCATGGGTAAATAAGAGTTGAGAAGACAAACATTTCAATGTTGGTAATCTTGCTATATCGACTTACAAAATTGTTGAAAATTCACAGTTAATCTACACCACGAGTTTGTGACTGGCATGTGACAAACATATTTACAGGTACCTTGTGTCCTAAGAAGATTGACATTGAAAAAATAACTAACCTATCAGTTACATAAAAATTATTCCAAAAATAAAGCAATCTTTGGTGAAGAAGTGACTCTTTGAAAATTGTTTTTAAGACATTATTATAAAAACATCTACTGAATATTTCTCATTTCAAGGATACCATTTTAATGGCTTAAAAAAATATTACGTCAGCTTTATGAGCATCTGCACCGTTCAATTACGTGTACGGCATATTTCACATTCACAAGTTCTGATTAAATGTTAACGAGGACGGAAAACAGAAAGAACGTTAAATTAGAAAACTCCATTGATTCGTTGATTCAAAAAAATGTCGTGACAATCAAAATTAAAATGATTCTTTAAAAATCCAAAGGATTTCATTTATTCAATTGATTTAAATTATTGAAAAATAACAGAAAATTGCTATTGTATGGAGGATAATCTAACATACAGTATAGGACACATTTTTTTTAAAAAAGTTGTATTTACCGGTCAAAATTAGATATATACTGAACTTAAAGTTTGCGTTTATTTTACAAATAACATTGATATTTATTTTACCCAATTTAATGCGCTGTTTTTGCTACTAATACTTCCGGATTGATTTTTGATGATGGAATAGTATTTACCTCAAATATTTTTCCGTCATAATGTCTTACATGTTACTGTATGTAACGTTAGAGAATTTAATCATCTTATTAGTTGTGACATTATGCTGTGAGTGGGTTTAACTTTCCGTCGCGACCCTATACCTTTGCCTGCAAATGAATTTGAAATGAACAAACACAGAGCTTTGAAAGTACTAGTACATAACTTTTACCGCTGCTAACGGTACGGATTTTTTTTCCGCCACCAGCTTATGTAAACGTTAGCATCGGAAAATTACCACCACTTATACAACGTCACGCACTTCATTCATCGCGTATTACAATAATCAAGCACAGAAGAGATTCGTCGACGGTTACAGAAAGTTCCAGTTGTTCGTAAACACAGGTGATATTTTTTTCGTCCTCAAAAAATAACGTAGCGGAAAGTGTTACGTCAGCATTTAGCACGTTCCCGTCAGTTATTTAAGCAATGAATTATGATTTTATTGAAAGCATGTAGTCTCATAACTGCAACGGTGTGTGCATACACATTGAAAACGCGCGTTTAGCGCTATAAATTTGTTTGCCACCCACCGTTGTGCAGTTATGAGACTACATCTTTCAATAAATCATATTATTCTTATATTTACATTCTTAAAAATTGCTATTTGTTTTGCTTTTATGTATATGTTTTAACTTTCCGCCAAGTCCTTTGGGAAGTTAGCGGTTCATGGAAAGCCATGTAAGTGTAAGTAATTGTTACGCCAATGAATGTACCACGAAAAAGAACAGAATTGACATTTACCACCAATCAATGACACAAAAAAGGAGGCAAAATAAAAAAATAATAACCAAGTCGATAATAACCCTTTCTATTATTTAATTAATTTTTCTTTGAAAATAAAAACATCAAATTGTCAACAGTTTTATACATTTCAACCTAAAAAGCAGTTCATATATTTACATATTTAAAACCCTGTAAGTATTCTTGTATTCATACCCAAACCAACTTTGGTGATTCGGTCTTTGCAGTTATAGCACATATCATCAAATAGATTCTATGCTTTTTATTAGGGGATTAACAGTAAATGTAAATATATGGGTTATGAAAGTATTTTTTATTATCTGACAGTTCACCGTAAAAAATTGTTGTTTACAAATAGTTGTTATGTTTATTTTTAAAAAGATATAGTGCATATCTTAACATCGCTTGCTAACGTAACAAAGGAAAGAATCAAAAAGTTATGCTGACACACATATGGGACGGATCTACAAGGGCTGGTCTGAATATTTTTAAATATTCACGTTGGGCTTGTATTATACACGTGAGGTTGATATTTCTAATAAAATAAGTAATGAATAATCCTGATGTTTTATAGAAATCATTATGGAATGATGCATCCATTTTTTTGAATCAACTCTTATGAAGATTCGCTAGGGCGTAAGCTGAGTCCAGAAATAAATTATTAGGTGATCAAAAAGATGGTGTTGTCATATCCATATGCATTCTTCCACGTTTACGCGCGATCGAACACGAGGCTATATGATAACGTTATCCTGATTTTATTTTTATAGTAGCGCCACAGGATTTTGCATTTGATATTGAATTTCAAATCATAACATTATCATTTTATTTCCGTCCAATTAGTACATATATACCGATAGCAACAATCCATGTTAAAACTGTAATTTGTTAATCTAATTAAGATTTTTGTTATATTTAATCATATCTAAGAAAATAATATATATACTCATGAAGGCGTGGAGTCGGGGGCACCCCCCCCCCCCCACTTTAGGGGCAAAACTTAGTTTTGGACCCCCCCCCCACTTTTTGTCAAGTAAACTTTTTATGATAAAGTAATGTAATTCAGAAGCCCCCCCCCACTTGCAGTGATTTATTAGAGATTGCCCCCCCCTCCCCCCCCACCACACACACACTTTCAGCGTAAAAGACCGTTTTTTTATTTTTTGCTATTCACAAATTTTGAAGTTTTGCCCCGCCCCCCCCTCCTGTGATTTATTGAAGTTTGCCCCCCCCGCCCCTTTCAAAATCAGTCCTACGCTTCTTATACTTGATTAGTTTAGTCCAGAAAAGTTTGTCTTTAGTATGTATTTAGCATACAAATTTAAGAATACTTGAGCCAGGATATCACTCTTTGTGATCGTTAAGTTGAAAATTGATTACATTTTTTTAAATATTATTTTGAATTGTAAATCATTATTATGGTTTTTTTAGCTATGGAAATAATCATAAGAAGAGATACAAGATGAAAACTTATAATAAAACATTCTATTCGGGGAAAATGATCTGTTATGAAACCCCATGCCTCTCCTGTTACCACACAGGGTACCATTGTTTCAGAGGCAATTCACATAAGATAAATGTTAGAAATCCATAATGGAATTTTTTACTTCTGAAATCGAATGTTTAAATTTATAAACTGCATAATAACAGAAATTGAAGTTTTCAAAATCAGTACTGATAGTAGATGAAAATGGAATTTCCGTCCCATGTCAATTTTCCGCGTACACATATATCTTAATCCGTTCAATGCACATTTGTCTTCCCCTCGCAACTAGTTGCGAGGAATATAAGTTATCGCGTCCATGCGCGCTGCGTGCATGTGTGTGTGTGGGTTTTAAGAGAGGAAGAGAGAGAGAAGAAGCAGAGAGAGAGAGAGAGAGAGAGAGAAGGAGAGAAGAGAGAGACTGATATTCAACCACTTTGTATTATTAAATTGGAATGTCAAACAAGTACTCGACAATCGCTCGGTCATAGCGATCATCGACTAAAAGTCTTCTTAGTCGAGTATTCGTTTAAAATAACCTTTTTCAGTAAAAAATTAATCAATTCAAAACAATTCAGTGTTCAATGTAAAAGTAAATTCAAACGCGGTTTTTAATGTCGTTCATGTTCAAATAAATCGTCGAGTTTCAATAAACATGTCTCCGAAATCCACTGTTTGCGATCGCATGATGGACAACCAGTAAGAATGTACTGTAACAGAATCATATTGTAGATTCGTGAGAATCACCATTAAATCTTCAATTAATAGGATAACCGAAAAAAGATAATCGGGCTGGTTGTATATGTTTGCTGACAAATCTTAGAATTGGCTGTCACTAAAATTAGTTTGGTTGAAGAAATACTCTACATTAGCATGGAATTAGAGAAACCATTATAGTATGTTTGCTGAATTATTTCGTCTAATGCCGGTGGCTAGTTGGTTTTGATTTGGTGTTTTGTATAAACATCCATATCAAAAGAAAAATGGCCGTTTGTCCTACTTCTCAGTCAGAAGCCAGTGATTCAGGTCGGAACTAGGCTTCACTGCTGTATATTGTGTTGCGGAAGCCTGATGTCAGGGAAGTCTTAGGAGCTCTGGGATTTAATGTGTCCATGTACGGAGCGTTGGTTTGGTCCGAGGTACGACGGTCCGAGGACGACGGTAGAGTCGTCGGGAACGGCGGATCAGTTGCTGAAAAACAGGTGCCAAACATTCAGAGGAACCCATGTTAAGCTTGGGACGAACTTCCCCGAGCAGGGGAAGGTAACGGACAATTCACAAAGGAAAAATTATACTGCCTCGCTTAGTGAGCTAGCTTTTCTGGCGATGTGGTTTAGAGTTCCTGTCAGGATTATGCAAGTTACATGTAAGCAACGGCGAGCGTGTTCAGCACCTGGAATGGGTGACCGCTACACGTACACTACAAAGTTCACATCTTAAGTTAAATTTCGTCGTTAGTTTCCGGATGAAAACATATCATATTTGGACCATGATTACAAAGGTGCGTAGAGGAGATTTGATATCACTTTATACACTTATTAGGAAACCCTGTTTCGGCATACATGAAGTGGCATCTGTACACAGGCAGAGGAAGTCAATCTAATTTGTGATTTAATTATCAAGAACACAACTATTTTCTTGTATATCTTGTATTGGTACTTTTGCAAACACATCCATTCTACTTCTCTTACAGAATAACCGAAATGCTGTGCGAACTACATTGACAAATGACCACAGTCAAACCGCTCTTGCCGTGTGTTTGTAAGTCAATATTTGTATATTGAAAGCAAATAAAAAGTGTGGCACTGCCTTTATAAAATCTTAAAGTAAAGAAGAGAATCGCGGGAGGATCATTTTAACCATGTTTTGTAGAATGTAGGAAAGGTTGGTATCAATTGCTAAATGAGGGGACCCGAGATTTACGCTTTTACTTAATATTGATCTAATGGCAGATGACACTACATTATATATAAACGTGATGACTTTGACTTTGCAATTGTTCAACTTTCCTTTTTATGTAGTAATATTACCACTATCCCTGCTATGTGTGATGTATGTCTCTCAGTTGATTCGCAAGAGGGCATCATGCGTATGGATGAATTTTTTAAAGCGAGGCCAACTACTAACCAAAAAGTTGAGGTTGCAGGTATAACGAATCTCGTTTAAAGCATTTCGCAAATTCTACGGTCGCTAAATGACCTGTTTTGCGATTACAAATTATCACTAAGTCATATGTTTGACTGATTGTTTCATACCCTTTGTGACTGTCATTTCTACTAGATTTGACGACGGGTAATCCCGTTTACTTTTGTTTCGACTACGGGCTCACGGGGTGTGACCGGCAGCAGAGGATGCTTACTCCTCCATGGCACCTGATCCTGCCTTTGCTTTTGTCGGAGGTCCGCGTTGCCCTACACTCGATTTTGTATGTTTTTTGACTTAGATACTTGAAACATTATAGAACAGTTGCTCTTACAAAAATGGAAAAGAAATATTCTTATATCTAGTGATCAGCCATTCAAAAAATTATTTTGTTAAAACTCCACTCTCGATTCTCTACACAACGTTCCTGAAGTTGATATTAAAGCAATGCTGGAGTTCCTCATGATCAATATCTTTGTAGTTTTGGCAATCAGGTCTTCAACAGTCTGTTGGAATTCCAATGGGCACAATTTGCTCCTTTTTAGCTGACCTATTTTATATTTCTATGAGGCAGAATTCATTCAAAACTTCTACATGAAAAAAGAAATCTCTGAGCGGTGGCCTTTAATTCACATTTCGATATACTGGAAGGATGTCAGAGATGCCGTGATTTGTTGTTCTTGATTCCTTGTAAGAGATTGATTATTGTTTTGTCTATTTTGCTCATGTATTTATGTATTTCTTATTATCAGAAAAGTGATAAACTTTTGATTTAGAACCAGAGTTCTGCCAGGTATTGCTTTGAACAGCGTCACAGGTTTGTGATGTACACTGTACTTTCAGTTGGAAAATGTTCATCTGCCTTTACATAGAGAGAGTATCTTATTCACACTTGTATATTTGCAAGTATATGTCAATAAAAAGGAACTGTTTGAAGAGGAAAATGGTATGTTTCAGATGTTTTGGAGATGGATACAAAGTTCACTTTAGTCAAATATATTTCGTTGTTAATTCCTCATGAAAAAAATATCATATATTGACAATGGTTACAAGGTGTGGATGAGATTTTATTATAATATATACACATATAGGAAACCTGGTTTTGGATACAAGGAAAACGGCTTGTGTACAATAGGGAATAGTGAGTCAATCTAATTATTATTTCACTATCACCACGTATGAACATCTATAGAATATCTGTTTTCGTACATCTTGCCCAACACATCTGCCACAACAAAGATCTATTTTCTCTTACAGAACAACACAAGGGTGTTGTGCAAATACATTTACGATACACAGTCAAAGGTTGCTCGTAAGTCGGATTGTTAGCAAGCAGTAAAAAGGTACTAAATAAAAGTGCAGCAGTTTTTAAATTAACAAATCTTAGAAGTAAAGCAGAGATTGCACGGTGGTATTATTCAACCATTTTGTAGAATGCGTTGGAAGATTTGGTCTTAACTGCTCAATGGAGATGTCCGGATGGATGTTTACGAAGATATCATTAAAACAGTAAATGTAAGCTTTCTGATTGAAACCTGCACAAAATACGGGTGTTTAAAAAGTAAAGATCTCTCTTTTTATCTGTCTGCAGTTTTTCTCGGTCACGTTTTTATTAATACATATCATAGCGAATCTGTATTATTTTGAAGATACTGAAGAGGGAGTGTGTTACGACAAAGAGTAAGTGGCATTTTCACGTGTAGAAATACATGGGTATATAAGAAATCAAAACATTACATTTGACATATATTGTTAATGAAATGTTAAATTACTTCCGGAGTTCTTGCATTCTGTTTGCAGGAATGTAAACTACATGCAGTACAGGGCTACATGTATCTGGAGAACGAAATAATGTCAGTGGTAACTATCTTGAATAATTATGACGTCTCCATAGGATGAAATATTCTCGAGAGGGACGTAAAACAATAGAGAATGACATGACATGAACGAATCAATCAATCAATCCACAATCAAATCAAGCTGATAAAATCAAGTGTTACTGAATATGGAGGGTGGAAAGGTTGGGAGCCGGAGAAAGGGGACGGGAAGAAAGGAGAGAGGGGCGGGAGAACGAGAGGCAGAGCGGTGGAGAAAGGAGAAGGGCGGGAGAAAGGAGAGAGGGGGGCGGAAGGAAAAGGAGGGAGAACCTTCCAAAGGAGTCAAACTTCATCTGTATCAGAATAAGATTAAGAGGTACAAAAAAAAAAAAAGACTAGAAACAGATGTTAAATGCATTTAAACAAGCAAAAAAAATCTTCGCGATAAAACCAAATAAATATTTTCAAAGTCATTTCTCTAATTTTCGGATCATGTAAAAAAAAAAGATGTTGAACAAACCTCGTTGGCTTGAAATGTAAAGTTTTGTTTTCTTCATACAATTACCCCAGCTATTATAGTACAATCAGTACTTGACTTACATCTGTATGTTCTGAGAAAATGATGCATTGATATTTGTAGTCCTTTGTTGTGTTACACCAACAGGGACAAATCACGGACGTGCAAATTTTCTATTTCGGCTATATCAGAAATATTACTAATAATATAATAATATATAGATGAGTTGGTGGCGTGCAATACTATGGTTTCATATAGCAATTTATTAAATTAAGCTTAGGTTAATTAATGAATCAAAAAAATATCCTTGATCCGACTTACAAAGTTAGGTTCCGCATTTTTTTTAAATTCTAGTTTATAAGCATGCGCGCAAGTCACACAGCGACAACACAATTGCAGGGACGGATCCAGGAATGTTTGAAGGGGTGTCTAACATTTTGACAGTATTAGCAAAATTATTTTTCAATGAAAGGGGGGTGGGTGGGTCCGACCCCCTAGAACCCCCCTCCTCTGGATCCCCCACTGTATTGTATGTATGAAACAAATATCAAACTTATAACAGAGAAAATTAATTCTCGTCTTTCGAGCACAGGCCTGCAATGACGTGACTTATTTATTCCCACATAAATATGGG
This sequence comes from Ostrea lurida, assembly GCA_903981925.1. Lineage (NCBI taxonomy): Eukaryota > Metazoa > Mollusca > Bivalvia > Ostreida > Ostreidae > Ostrea > Ostrea lurida. The sequence goes on from CAJDSM010107927.1 coordinate 13,021, forward strand.
ACTGTCGAAGAAGGCAAGTGGAGATGAAAGGAATTGTTGCGGATTTATGAAAGGCAATTTAAATTTTTTACTTCGTTGCTCTTGTAACACTGATGCATCAGTGGGCCTGATATTGGCGAAATGAGACACAGTTACCAACTATCTCTCTCTCTCTCTCTCTCTCTCTCTCTCTCTCTCTCTCTCTCTCTCTCTTCTCTCTCTCTCTCTCTCTCTCTCTCTCTCTCTCTCTCTCTCTCTCTCTCTCTCCATACAACTTCATGCACCCTCTTCAAGAAGCAGGCCAAAATAATAGTACGGTTAATTCGGATGTATGCCCGAAGTACAAAATCCACTGGATTATGTCACAAATATTATCAACATTTTTAGCAGATAAATTTAATAGTTATACATGGAGATTTCACACTCACCCACCCCGAACGCAGAACTGCAATGCCGCGACATATTTATTACGTGCTATCTCATTCAGTACAGCGGATACAGCATTTGTCGAAAAGGGGGAGGGGGGCGGGGTCGTTAAAGAGGGAAACTACTAAAAAAACTAAGGATCTTGTGTGACGTTTAAGCCCTGAGTTTCATGGGTTACAGGGCTTTTTAGATTAGAGAGAGAGAGGGTGTGGGCAGGGGGCCCCCTTTTGGGACCAAAACTTAATTATATGTATATAGCAAAATTAACTCTGAAGAGTAACTTAAAGCTCTTAAAACCCGATGGCTTCCGGAGGCTTCGCCCCCTGGGCCCCACTTTGCTTGTCACCCGAACCTTAGCTTTTTGGGCTCCTTTTTCAACTTTTTCGACAAGAGCCTGGATCCGCCACTAAAATAAATACAAAAGCAAAGTGTTATGCAAACACGGCCCCTGGACACACCAGTGTGGATCAGGTGCCAGGAGGAGTAAGCATCCCCCGCTGACCGGTCACCACAATGTATACATAACAATAAGTAGGTACAGAAACGGGGGGGGGGCTAATCCCAATCACCGTTATCAGTCCAATTCCATGTATACGACATTATGGTCATGGAATGTGGATATGAAACGGTGATGTTGAAAATGTAGCACAAATAGTAATACCATGGGCCGGTAGAAGCCGGCGAGGGGGGGGGCATGGGGGGCAAGTGCGACTGTATGTTTTTGCCCCCCCCCTTTTTTGTCGAGAACTTTATTTCTGCAAAAAATACATAATCAGAAGTGTGCCCCCCCTCCCCTCACTTTCAGTGATTATAGAAGTAAGCCGCCCCCCCTTCCATTTCTTGTGAAATTTAGGAAGGTCCCCCCCCACTTTTCAGTTTATCTATAGAAAAGCCCCCCCCCCCCCCCCCCCCCCCCACTGTTCGAGTGTTTGAATGACTTGTTTTCTTTTTTCTTGTCATAAAATTTTGAAGTTGCCCCTACCTTTTCTGTTGATTTTTGAAGTTTGCCCCCCCCCCCGCTTCAAGCATCATCCTACGCCTGCGGGTACCCTTCGCTTTTCTCCAATTTTCTCATGTGTGCATCGCCTTTGTCACGCGGGTTTTTATATGTTGTTCATGGCATTTCAATAGATGGAGCCTTTGAATCGTCGAAGAAAAATCAACCCTACCTGGGTTCAATTTTTTCTTACTTGGCACATCCTGGCATATATTTTTTAAATTCAGACACAAAATAGGGGGGGGTCCTGGCTTCCAAATAAATGAAATTGAGTTTAGTAAAGGGAATTTGTTACTCATTTCATCTTTCTATTATTCAATTTTGTATCCCCCCTTATTGTCTCCTGTGATTCATTGTCCCCAGCCATTACAACGACTTCGCAAAACTCCAATGTTCTCGTTAGGATTCGGTTAATATAAGTCGTACTTATCCCGTAAGAGAGCGACTAAATTGGGGCTGCTTCGAGGATGAGACCAAAAATGAGGCTCCGTGTCATCCAGCAGGTGTGACATGAAAAGATCCCTCCCTGCTCAAAGGCCATGAAGGCCGAGCATAGGCCTAAATTTTGCAGCATGTTCACTGGCAATGGTACGTCTCCCATATGAGTGAAATTCTCGAAAAGGGAAGTTAAACAATATACAAATCACATAATTTAGAAGTTTTGCCCCCCCCCCCCCACACCACACACATTCAGTATTCTATTATCCTTTGTTTCAACATAATTTAGAAAGTCCCCCACTCCAACATTTAGTGAATTTGAAAAGTTTCCCCCCCCCCCCCCCACTTTCGGTGATTTTTTGATTTAGAAGTTTACCCTCCCCCTCAGTGTTCTATTTGTCTTTTATTTTATTTATTTTTTTTTTTTGCTTGTCAGCATTATCTGATTTTGCCCTCCCCCACCACCCGCCCCACCCCCCAATCTTCTCTAGCCAAGGGTACAATCCGCATCCGATTCTCCTTCAAGGTTTACGTTCCGCTACCGCTTCTTCTACAAGAGAAGCGGAGCGGATGAAACCCTTGCGCTGGATACCAAAATACCCCCATTCAAAGACCAGTCCTATACGCCTCTGCCTTTGTCCTGTAAGAAGGATATTTTCCAAATTATTATGAATGTTTTCAACGGAATGACTACATATTCTTATTCGAGTAAGTGTTACGGGTATATGGCTTTTTTGCAATATCAGAAGGTGATGGATGCTGGATTTATGCTAGCTAAATCTGGCAAGCAGTTGGTTTGTATAGCCTTAATGTTCTTAAAAAACAACTCACTTGCATCAGTTACACAAAAAAGAAATAAAATTTACATCTAAAAATTTATACACATCTATGATCATAATTATAATCAAATTAACACATTCGGATGGTTTCAAAAAGTGGAGTTAATCTAATAACAGAAGTTAATAAGCTGGCGGAGATGAAGACAGGGCGGGAAAGGAGAGTGGGGGCGGGAAAAAGGAGAGGAGAGGCGGAGAAAGGAGAGAGGGCGGAGAATGGAGAAAGGGACCCCCTTCTCCACCCCTCGAGATAAATCCAGGTGAGACATTCCAGGTATTAAAATATCGTCACCATACCTCTTTTCGCGAATTGCTAATATAATTACATCGAAAGAACACGAGTATACAGCCATATACATGTATTTAAAAGTATTTAGAAGAATTTTTGGTGATTGAGTAGAATAAAGCGACTATAGTACAGGGGCAGTACTTGCCGATGCTTTTATCACTTGATGCGTATTACACGGCATGATTGGCGTGTAAACCAGAAATCAGTATTGATTTTCACAAACGGAGTTCAATTATCCACAGTGAGAATTCAATAGCAGAAAGAATTTGTTCATCATATGCTTTTTCATTAATTTCAGTTTTTAATTTAGAATGTATAGGAAGATTTGGCGGTCAACTGCAGTGAAAAATGTCCGGAAGATATACGGAACAATGCAGTGAGAAATGGCATGCAATGCCAGTCATTGACGAAATACTGGTTTCAGTCGCTCCCCGGGTATTTGACTTTATATTGACACCATCTTAAGAATAAATGACTAGTCCTTTTGATTAGTCCCTACCGTTTGTAACGGGGGACTATAGCTTCTTTTTTTGTGTCTGTTGTCTTCATGTCTGTCTGTCTGTCGTCCCATTCCGCCGGTTAGTTTTCCAGACTTTTTTTTACTGCTTGCAGATATTCATTTGATATTTGGCTACATTGCTTGCCATACCAGTTACAGATCAAGTCGAGTTTGTTTCGATCGATTTCATTTTTCACTGAGTTATGGCCCTTGGACTTAGAAAATTTCATAAAATTATCAGTTTTCCGCACTTTTTTCTCACTGCTTGCAGATATTCATTTGATATTTGGTACATTCTTTGCCATACCAAGTTACAGATCAAATGAGTTTGGATTTGATCTTATTCATTTCACTATTATAGCCCTTGTTCCTATCCTGGCTCACAATATTCCCTTTTACCATAAGTTTATATTATTAGCCTTACATAATGAATAGAATATTGCTTGCGGTCCAATAATTTGTGTACCGGTAGGGGACTATGTATTGCAATACTCTCAGAATGCTTGTTATATCTATCACAGGAGTTATGAGATTGACCACTGTCCCTTATCTTCAGTTCTTCATGTAAACCTGTAATTCTCATTAATTGTCAGAAATGGAAAGTGATAAGCGTCAATCAAGAACAATACTTTATATGCGTTACAAGCGTTATTGGTTGTGGACTGAAAACTGCAATGCGAAACAAAAATAACAAAAATTCACATAAGTAAATAATGAATGAATAAAGTGACAAATGCAAATTTATGATTTTATGCATGAATATCACGAGCCGGGTGAAGTTGTTTATCTTACAAAATTATGAAGATTGTAGTATAAACATGAATGACAAAACAGGACTTGCAACGAAATTTACATGTACATAGACATAGTACTCTACTCCTTTGGAAGCCAGATCACTATAACCATAAGGGCCACTTAAAAACGTGATTTCCATGGAAGTAACGAAAATCATGCTAATAATGTTGATACCGGACGGTCAAACATCTAAATTCTCGAAAAAGGAATGTCACACATACCGATTCAAACACATCACGACAGATGATGCTTACTCCTCCTACACTGATCCCATATCTCACGTGTCCAGAGGTCGTGTTTGCTCTACTTTAATTTTGTCAGGGGTGCTCTACTTTTAATTTTGTCCACGGGTCTCTACTCTTAATTTTTGTCCACGGTGTGCTCTACTCTAATTTTGCACGGTGCTCTACTCTTAACTGTTTTCTATTTCATTTTTTATTTTTTATTTTTGATCACATGTTATCATATATATACAGTAGTACAGACAAAAAACAAATATAGTGGCTGAAAATATGTGTTTTAAGTAGAAGAGAGAGAGAGAGAGAGAGAGGAGAGAGGAGAGAAGAGAGAGAGAGAGAGAGAGAGAGCAGAGAGAGAGAGAGAGATGAGAAGAGGAGGAGAACAATTGATTCCACCTGTTCCACTGGATATCGAATTTTTTCTTTCACCATTTTTATAATGAATAAATTTTGTGTTTCATAAAAAGTTTCATGTGTGGATATTTGCTGGCCTGCAAGTTTAAGGATTTCTCAGCGCACTGTTTGTATACACATAGTAAGTTAAGCCATAGAACAATAATATTTGTACAAGGCTGTATTTCAATAAAACCAAAAATAAAGATTTTTTTGTAATAGCATTTGTAGACCAGTCTTGTTCTCGTGCTCTACTCTTAATTTGGTTCACGGGTGCTCTACTCTTATTTTGACCCGAGGTGCCTCTACTTTAATTTTGATCACGGTGTGTTCTTAATTTTAATTTTGTCCACGGGTGCTCTACTTGCTAATTTTGACAACGGTGCTCTACTTTAATTTTGATCACGGGTGTTCTAATTCTAATTTTGTCCACGGAGTGCTCTACTTTGATTTTGACACGGGTGTCTCTACTTTTAATTTTGACCACGGATGCGTACTTTTAATTTGACCAGGGTGCTCTACTTTTAATTTTGACCACGGGTGCCTACTTTTAATTTTGACCACATGCTCTATCTTTTAATTTTGACCACGGGTGCTCTACTGTTTAATTCGTATCTTGTAGGAGTTCTGAGATTGATCGCTGTTTAATACCGTCACCTTTACAGTCAAACATCGTACATGGTCCCTTGCTAATTTCTGCGTATATTGTATCCAATATAAAAAGAACGCCAGCAGTAAACTTCTGTTGGACGATATAATCTTCCATTTTTTGATTTTGCATTAAATTTTGATCGCTTTATATGATTTCAGTATCATGTAACTTTTATTTCACAGTGGATCACCTTGCGCCGATCTCATATTGGGTTAAACACTCTTTATAGCAATTGAGTGATTTTCGATCACTACCTGAAACAACAAGTAAAGCTAATAACATTATTTTGTTGTTGTTAATTAAAATTAAATGATAAGAAATAAATCTATATTTTCGGGTGATATGCAGGTTATCACCGAGATTTTAGACGGTAAATTAAACTCGCGCATTGATGAGTTTTACCGTCTAAATTCGGTGATACCTGCATCACCCAAAAATATAAGATTCATTTCTTATTTCTCTATCGTTTTTAATTTCCCATATCTATGTAAACGGTTCCATTATCACCTGAATATGGTGTTTATAGTATCTCCAACTCACTCAATTACCTAAGCATTGTTTTGCATAACGACCAATTATTCGATCGAGGTAGTCTAATGACAAACACGCTATTGCAGGGTTTTCATAGTCTTTATTGAATTCAGCGTTTTGCAATTTATATTGGTGTTAGAACGGTTCTTATTGCAAAACATGTCACTGGATGAATACTGTCTGACCCGTGTTTTACGTCAATTGGTAGTTTGTTCTTTATTTATTTATTTACCTAAGTATGCTCGGATTGTGTCTTTAATCTCACTAAAATATAGAGCTCAAGGAAGGCGTGACCGGTCAAACAGGGGAAGCTTAGTACTCCAAGGCATCCAAGTCCCGACTCTTTATATCAGGATCCGTGTTTGTCCAACTCTAAATTTGTTGTTTGCCGAATAGGATTCAACAGCAGTGTGACCGATCAACAGGGATGCTTACTCCTCCTAGGCACCCTGATCCCACCTCTGTGTGTCCAGGGTCCGTGATTGCCCAACTCTGTTTTTGTTATTCTAATGGACTTACGAGATTGATCACTGTTTGTTATCTTTGCCTTCATTATTAAGATTGATCACTGTTTGTTTTTCACCATTCATGTGTTTCAGACCATGTTTGAATTAAGTACATGTAGTATGAGGAGTGGCTACGTACAGAGAGGTACTTGATCACCCTTTAATATTAAATGACATGGGAAAATAGCAGTTAGTTTCTTAACATGTTCCACATTAGAATTTTTACATGTGGAGAAATGAAATATTAGACAAGTTGTTCATAATTGTTTCCGTCCGAATATTTCTTCAAACTAATAAGTCATTTCTTTAAATTTTAGAAAATGTTTGGAGGAATTTGACATTAACTGTACTGCAAAAAATGTCGAAGGAATCTACGCGTAAAACAATGCATATGAGAGTGTACATGCAATGCCGTCAGTGTTGACAGAATCTTGGGTTACGCGGACACTCTTTCCGGTTATGGTAGTATTAAATCTTAAATATAACCATTGCCAGATATAGAACTAGAAGAAATCTCAGATAAAGATATATCTAACACTATCTAACAATAATCATGCATTTCGCAATTTTTACTGATATTATGGACGATCTCGTTACAAATACATATGTGGTTGTCAAGCAACTGTCTGATATATTCTGAATGAGTTGTAACTCGAGGACAATAACAAATGAATATGAATTGAATAAATAAATAAGAGGCTCTTTAGAGAGCCTATTTCAGGAGTATATTTCGTTTACAATCAGCATTTCGCAAATTTATGGTCATTTATGAATGTATTCGGTTTTCGCAAATACTTATATTCGTTGATCAAGAATGTCTGTAAGTTACTTACGAGCCACTATTAAGCCGTTCTCCATACTATTTCAACTACGGATTTACTAGATTTAAGACATTTGCTCACAGGAAGATGTGCGCGAGTCAAGAGGGTTGCTTACTCCTCCTAGACACCTTATGTACCGAAGGATGTCCAGAGGATCCGCTGCTTCTGTCAATTTTTTGTGATGTAAGAGCTTGAATTATTGTTTGTTATCTACTT
>CAJDSM010107939.1:6872-18102 GCA_903981925.1 Ostrea lurida
TCACGCCAGTATACTGACGCTTCATGACGTAGACCGGCGCTTCATGACGTAGACTAGCGCTTTTTCTTATGACGTAGACTGGTGCATCATGACGTAGACTACGCAAGGCACCGCAGTTCATGCCCCTATGTATTTTCTGAAATGAAATTTATTTCTTAATCACTTCTTGGTCAATTGTTGTGAGTTTCTACTTACACCGTCAGTAGTCACACTTCCGCCCGTTAAAAACCAGTATCCTGTTGGATCAAGAAAGAACCAAGTGTGTATGGCTATGTCCCAAAATCTCACATCGACAAAATAATTTTAAATCAGTATGCAATCATTTATGAACAAACTATTTACATACATATATAACATCTATACAGGACAAAATTCACCACTCTTCAGAGTGGGGTATCTCCCCATAACATTGGATATTGTAATGAAACTGTTACATCGATAGTGTATCTCAAAGTCCCATTCAAATTAAAACTATTTCAAATTGACATGATTTGACGGCAACCATGAGGAACTAGAGAAAATATTGTGCAAGACAACGCCCCTCCAAATTTTATTGAAATTGAACACAATAAAGTGTTCGAAGACATTACTATGTGAGAATATCATTTGATAATGAAAATATAAAAGTAATGCTAAAAAATAAGTCATATAAAGATGGGAAAATATTTTGTTTGCTTGTTTGCTTTTTGACACTTTTTCACTTCTGTAGAAACGTCACCAAAGCGCCACATTTCTGACGCCCAAAAACTCTCGCTCTAAAAATGTCGCAAAATTACGCAAGCATGAAATAGCGTTACCTGGCAGTGACCATCACCTTTTATATTTGACCCTGAAAGCCAGTAAAGACCCGGATCTTCATGTTAAGTAACATTCTTGAATATTTGACAAGTCTCATACAGAAAAGTCTTATTTCCCCTCTCAGCAAGTTTCTTCATGTATAGCATTGAAAGCGGCAGTCTTCAAAGAGTGGCTGAACAAAAGAAAGGGGAAAATAAATGTATTCTGAGGGTAAGAAAATTATATTTGACAGTGATATTTTTGGCCTACTAGAATTTGAAGAGTAGATTGCATTCTGTCATGAAGGAAATGTGTATTGGTCACATCAATAAAGTGATGAACAAAATGAGTATAATTTTTATACTTCCTGCGGATGTAGGCGTTATTGGTTCTAGTGAATATAAAGAATGAGAGTGGTTAATATTAAAAAAAAAGGCGAAGATACCGAACAGTGACCAATCTCACAAGTCCTAAACGGAATACAAAACAAGGGTTGGGCAATCGCGGACCCCTGGACACACCAGAGGTGGGATCAGGTGCCTAGGAGGAGTAAGCACCCCCTGTTGACCGGTCACACCCGCCGTGAGTCATTGTCTTGATCAGGTAAACGGAACAACTCGTAGACAAAACGTAGTCAAAATCAGTGTAAAAAGGACTGCTTAACAATTGCTATGAAACTAGATCACAATATCTGGTCAATGCAAAGAATGAGAGCGGTTAATAATAAAATATTGCCAAAATGAACTTTTTCCTCTCGCATAACGCTGCCTTGTTTTCAAGCGGTGGCTCGGTGATAGAGCTCTCGCCTCGTGATCGGGAGGTAGTGAGTTCGAGCCCCGCGCTCGGACCGACCGCGTCAAACCTAAGACGTTAAGATAGGTAGTGATTGCTCCTTCGCCAAGAACTCGGCATTTAGAAGTGAGAATCACAGGTCTTTTGGATATGACCTTAAAAACGGAGGTCCCGTGTCGCAGCAGGTGTTGCACGTAAAAGAACCATCACTGCTAAAATGCAAAAGTGCTAAGCATAGGTCTAAATTTTCAGCCCTTCATCGGCAATGTTGACGTCTCAATATGAGTGAAATATTCTCAATGGGACGAAAAACAAACAAATAATCAATCAATCAAGAAAAGAGGACAGGAAACGGGTCATGATAATTATATAACTCAACTTTATAACAAACGGGACGATTTCAACTTCTCCATCGTCAACTTCCCATGTTTATGTAGCAATATTCCATCATCCCCAGCATATGGTGTGTATGTATCTCAACTTATTCGATACGCAAGAGCTTGTTCTGCGTATGATCAGTTTTGTAATCGAGGCAGGCTACTTTGAAACAAGGTGTTGTTGCAGGGGTGTCAACATTACCATTTTTTTTAATTCTATGGTCGTTACAACGATTTAATTTGCCTGTATCTCCTGCGATTGTGTCAAATGCTGTCTGATGTGATTCATAGCAATTGTTAAGCCGTTTTTCATACATTGATTTAACTACAGATTACCCCGTTTACTTGATCAAGACAATGGACTCAAGGCGGGTGTGACCGGTCGACAGGGGATGCTTACTCCTCCTAGGCACTTGATCCCACCTCTGGTGTCCAAGGTTCCGTGTTTGTCCAACTCTTGTTTCGTATTTCATTTGGGACTCACGAGATTGATCACTGTTCGTTAACTTTGCCGTTATATCCTAAACGGAATACAAAACAAGAATTAAGCAAACACGGACCCCTGGACACACCAGAGGTGGGATCAGGTGCCTAGAAGGAGTAAGCATCCCCTGTCGACCGGTCACACCCACCGTGAGCCCTTTATCTTGATCAGGTAAAGGGAGTAATCCGTAGTCAAAATCAGTGTATAAAGAACGACGGAACAATTACTATGAAACTGGATAACACTCTCTGGTCAATGCAAAGAATGAGAGTGGTTAATAATAACATTTTGCCAAAATGAATCTTTATTTCCTCTTGCAAAAAGCTGCCTTGTTTTAAAGACAAGAGGACCGGAAACGGTTCATACTATACAAGCTCATGTTGGATATTTTTATAGAGAATTTTGTTTTAAATGACATTTATTAACAATCATGGCAATTGGCAAACATGCCATAAATTGTAGAATTGTATGTCGGGTAGTATCACGTATGAATAAAGGGTCCTAGCTTGTAAACTGTGGCAAGAGGTAGAGCTCTGTGTAAACTATTTCCTCTAAACAGTTCAAGAACACGAGTTGTTTTTTTCAAACATCAAAGAAAATTAAGAAATTGTGTGGAAATCAAAATTCTTGCAACACACAGTCTTAAAATGCCTCAATTTGAAACTCAGATCTGATATCAAGGTTACTGGACAGGCGAGATAGCAAGGTTACTGGACAAGCCAGAGGTCAAAGTTACTGGACAAGTCATAGGTCAAAGTTACTGGACAAGTTGGACAGAACTATGAAAGCTAACTTGCAAAATGGCGGGTCTTATTAAAGACACGAAAAATAGAAATTGTCAATTTTTCAGTCCTCTCCGTCTTCTTCAACAGGACCAATTAAAAAAAAAGAGAAACCCACTTTAATTAAAATGGAAAAATATGCAATTAAGCCTCTGTCGCTCTGGTTATCTGATAGATGACTATAGTGGTGAGAGGGGCTGCTCCGCGCTTGGCGGCAATTTTATCAATCTGAACATTTTTGATTGAAAATGGCTGCAAAAGTCGGTCAACATCAATGGAAATCTGACGTAGATTCTGTTCATTTGCTTCACCTGACATTTCGAGATACATTTCTTTGATTGAATCCCGAAAAAAAAAGAGGGCAAGGCTCTTTCCGGTAAGAAGTGAGAGAAACCGCACATTATTTATTATTAATGCTAAATTGTAGGTGACCTAATTCACTTTCATAATAGATCACTGATCTCAGTCAGGTCAATGTTTTCATCTCCTCATAGTGACGTCACAATAGAACGATAACCTTCTGTTTTTCCTCAAGGTCTAAATGTTATTGCCTTTTGTTTATCTGAACATTTTAGTTGTGTAAAGCTTTCCTTGTACCTGTGTTCATCAAGAAATATAACAGAACCAAAATTCAGAGTTATTATATATTTTAATATTGTTAAAAAAAGAAAAATAAATTAAAATGGATATGACATTTACTCATATGTTTACGACAATCAAACTAAACATAGTGGCTGTTCATTCTGATTTCTGTTACACAGGGCAGTGACAAGAAAGGTTGACGCACTAGGGAACATAAAATCTCTGTATCGATTACTTTCACCTCATATGCTCATCTTTTCATCTACTTCGTTTTAATTCGCCAAAGGTTGAACATAATGCATTTTTTTCTGCGGGGAGTTGACTGAACGCTCGGCGCCATCAAGGCAAGGTCAGCGATCTCTGGACGAATAGTATCAAGGTCATTAACTCGACTATCTTAATCATCAAATCATGGTAAAGGAGAAGAAAATATAAAAGTGCGTCAACCACGACTCTTGACAAGAAATAATATCATACATGTATACACCTTCAGGAGTGTTTACAACATTTCCGCATTCATTTAAACTCTTCACACTTCATGGAATGAAGGATCAATATAGAGACGCCCAGCGTCGTATAAAGTCCACAAAATAAATAAAACAACAATTTAAAAAAATACATCACTTCATGGAATTGCTATAAGTTTTGTAACATTTCTTTTAAGAGAACATCGATGTCCATATTCCCGTTGATATGCTTGCAGAAGAGATTTTCGATCATTTTGCAGTTAATGCCATACAGAGCTGGGAGACAGAGAAGAACACGGCTGTAATGCAGGTGGTCATTTGGGCGGGTGGAGCGCGCATGCTCCTGCAGAAGTTGTTGGATTAGAGAGTTCAGTTGTTCTACCTGATCTGGTCTATCTAGTCCTACATAACCTGTAAATACAAAAAGTTCAAAACGCCTTTAATGAATGTATCTCAAAACAGACGATCAGATATAGATCGGTATCGACATGCAATGTAAGGTCAACAGTACCGACTCTAACGTACTGAAATCCTGTTTACGCAAGTAAGGATAGTCACGCTGAGGTTGTTTATTGATGAAATCGGGAAAATGTCGGTCAGGCTTATTTATATCTACGTCAGTATAGCCATTGACAAAGCGGAATTACCAGAGCTGTGGTTAAACACCGCAAGCTTATAGGTCCTGATTACATTGAAGGTTGTATTCGGAATGCGCAAGAGATCAATACTTTCTTCTTAATAAGCTTTCTATACTAGAGAATATCTTGGGTAAGGTCCTCTTTAATGTATATTTCGTCCGTTAAGACCTTGAAACCAGGAGTGGTAGGTACTAAAATCCGCGTTGAGGCTTCGTCCTCTTTTTTTGGCAACATATCAAATTCCAATTACATAAAGGTAAGGCGAGTTCTTTGTCCAATGTCGAATTCGTCATTTGATACACTCGTTAGGGTTTTTTTTTCGTGAGGTATTTACGTCAAGGGCAAAAAGAGAGGCATTCAATAACCCTTTTGTTTGAAGATACTGAAGGGCAAAGTAATTCTATAACGGTTTTACGTGTGTATTTACACCTGAGATGTTTTTTGAATTGCATGTCAATCAGTAGAGATAATTTTGTTGTTCACGATAACCTTGTATTGCAAACACAACTGTCTTTTGGGATATTTAAAAACGATAGGAATCTCTAACGAAAGGCACAAGGTTGTTCAGAAAAAGGCCAATAACACAAAAGAACCTCCATCAGAATCCAGGTGTAAGTGAATATTAATGCAGCGTAAATTTGTTTACTGGGAAAACATATTTTTGACTCCCGAGTTAATACATTGACACCAGGGCGATGCCTCTTGATGATAATATGGATAGAGGTCGACAAAAGCTTTTCTCAGCAGGACTCAGAATGTCGGTGAGCAGGACATTGACTTTTCCAAAGCTCACCAGTAATTAGCAGGACTCGGGCTGGGGAGGACGAAGGCCTTGGGCCCAGTGCCAATAATTACTACAGTGAGCGCCCGTCCTCCCTCCTTTTGTTCATCGTAGCCATCGTGTTCGCGGCTTGGCCTCTGCCAGGTCATAGACTGATTTTGAACTCAAAAATCTGACATACTGAAATTTTTTTTTTGATAACTTATTAAATGATGCTATGCAAATTGGGTTCTCTGTTTTCTGGATATTTTGTCTCTATTGATTTTAGATTAGTGCAATCAGGGGTTGAACAAGCGGTCAGTTCTAACCGATGTCAGGCGTGGTCATTTAGCGGTCAGTTTCAGGGCAAAGTTAACATATCGTCTGCCTTCGGACAAATCGAGGTCAATGTACTGCTGGCCTTAGATTGCCGTAACTTTTGAGGAATAAAAATGAATAAATGATGTTGATAGAATAAAATTTTAAACTTACCAGAATTAAACAAAACTGCCATTCGAAGGAAAGCGTATTCTTTCTGATCCAGATTCATCGTTTGGCATTTGCGGATGAAGCCCTGAAGATTTTCCACTGATTTCATGGTCGGCTGACTGGGAGGGGGTCCCTCACACTCCTCACTCTGCTGCTCGGAATGGATGGGGGTCACAGCAAACTGAAAGTTACTCTCCGACATGTACAATATCAGCAACCGGGTCCATGAATTTAAAATCAGTGTCACTTTGTCATTGTGGGAGAGATTGACAAATTCCGGAATGGATTTGGCGAACTGAATAACCTTCACAAGCCAGTCCGACACACGCGATCCCACGGGGTACATGTTTTTCTTCGCCAGAGTCACCGGTGTTGTTCCCGTGACTTGCACCCCCACACACGGCTCACTCTCGCCGTGGTCATTGTCCTGTGATTTCTGGGAACTTGCTTGATTATTTTTCCCTTCACACAGTAAGTTCCTTAACAAGGAAAACCCTCCATTGTCCCTGTCTTCACCGCTAGGAGTATTATTTTCGTCCTTCACCACTTTGCAAGATAGATCAATTGGCTCGTCTTGGCAAATTTCTGTTGAACAAGATGAAGCAGGTGAGATTGAATGTCGAGGTGAAGAGGAAGGATGTGGGGATGGCATCAGATGTGGCGAGGGCATAAGTCGAGGTGACGACCGGTGTGGTGAGCAGACGACAGGACTCTGGGGAGACAACTGGTGCTGATATGTAATCTCCTGAGAAATCTGGAACGACAGGGGTGACCCGTTGGGTGGCGTCCGTGACGGAATGTTTAAGAGTGAGTTAGGTGTGTGAGGACTCCTTCGAGGAGATGAGGCGCTGTGGGGTGGGCTGAGCTGATACGGAGACTTTCGATGAGAAGTCAGATGAGAATATGCCGCCGGGACCTTTCCTAATAGAACACTTTGCAAGGTGTTACTCTGTTTCGTTTCACAGTCCATCACTTGGCTGGAGGTATCTGATTGTAACAAGCTAGGTTGATTCGATGAAGAATCCATAGGATAGAAAAACGTATGTCTTGGCATAAGTCTTTGCATTTTGTGCGGTTCATAAGCCACGGGAGGACACGCACAAATTGATCCTCGATCGTAGCACTGTGACATTGTTCCAACAGTCAAGTCTGGAAAAAAAGGAACATCTAGATAAAATGTTGTTAGATTCGGGTCAAACTGTAGAATGAAGCACAACAGACTCTCACGCAGGCATATAAGTTTTAATTCCCACTCTCGGCACCGATTTAAGTCGGTGACCTACTGGTCTACATAACTATAGTATACTCCAACAAAGCCATTGTCTAGGTTAACGGAAAACTGCTATTTTAAGGGCTGCGGTTATTTAACAAACTTCTATTATCTTTAGAATTTCTTAACTTCTAGAAATAGTGTTCAAAAAGTTTATTAGTAGATAATAATAAACAAATGTGTTTCAATGATACCGGGTACTATGTTAAAAGTATTCCGTACAAATTTTGATTTCTTTATTTTAAAATCAACACTTTTTAATTTAAACAGATTGATATAAAAATTATACAATTCATTTAAAATAAGCGAGCGAAGAAAAATAAAATTAAAAAAAATATTTAAATTAAAATACCTGAAAAAATAATTTTAAAAATACTTACCAAACATTTAGGTGCAGTTTGTTAAATAAATCCTAATCCCATGAAATATTTTCTTTAGTAATTCTTTTCCCACTACAATGAATGTAAACGTTACAGTAATGTAATATCCGAGATCCAACCGTCGCTGGCGCTGTCAATATCATAAATGACGAGTATGAGTTATTCACTGTGTTTATAACGTCATAAAGTGCACTTGCCCTACTCCCATTCGCCCTCCTATGACCTTGGATTCCAGTACAACTTCCTTGAATAGAATAGAATCCGAATACAGTCTCTAAATATGCGTCGTAAATATTGTCGAAAAAAAGTCAAATAAATTTTCTTTGTTAATTTACAGGAGATATTTAACAAGTTGTCATTGTCTGGAAGAAAAAATAATCGAATGATTTCTTTTTACGTGAAGCGAAAAGGTTTGCTTTTGCTTCGAGACTATTTTCATCCAATGACGTAGGTAACCTTGAATGATTAACAAAGTGCGAATAGCTAACCCAATTCCAGAAATAACCCATGTCAGTATGAAAAATGAAGGTTAATCCACATTACTTAAAATATCCTTTGACTGGGTGTCATTTAAATACTCTTTTTGTAAGTAGATTTTAAAAAATAAAACGTTGAAAACATGATTATGTTTGTTTTTGAGCGATGTTTACGGATACACATCAATGATCGATGCAACTTTTTTTTGTCTTTTTTACGCTTGTACGCAAAATGATTTTTTCTCCCATAAACAAAGTTGTTTACAGTACCGTGACCACAACAGCCCATCCCAGACGAACTCGCTTGGTGTTAAAATATTTCACAATTGTTTACACGTCTTGGAACGGAAAGTCGGTCAGTTGACCTGTTTTGACTCCCCGGCGCACACGTACTATAAACAAATACTCCTCAATTACAAGGCCGCCGACAGAAGGGGGAATCTTAAGATTCAGCCGTCAAAGAAAACTGAGCGACCTTCGGTGTATGTTTTTTGAACAAGCACAACATAAAGATTACAATCTGATACTATTGGACGGAAATACAAGATGAATGAAAAAATCTCACGATGTGGGGAAGATTCTGGATAAAGGAAAGACGACAATTTAATTCTCAAGACTGAGATATTTTACGTGATTGGATGGGCTTTAGTTTTGTATTCATTAACGAAAAAATAGATTATGAAATAAAAAAGGGAATAGTATTTATAGTATAACCTCAATGTCAACAGTCAACATACGTAAAGCGAGACAACTCAGGATAAATATTAGTAACTTTAAGAGATGATCTAGCGTATAATGCGAGACAACTCAGGATGAAAATATTTTATAGCTTTAAGATTGTCTGGTGTATCAAGAGAGACAACTTCAACAACTGCATGGTACAATGTAATTGTTGCCTATCGATTGGCGGTTTAATTTCAATGAAATCAACATCATGGTAGTTGGTTCTTGTGAGTGCGAGATGTTCATTCTCTCGTAAACAACACATGGTCCGCCAATGGCAACTAGAAAACTAAAATAGTAAGGAGAAAGAAAGAACGGAATAAGAATTTTGAAAGACGTAACAGCGTGCAATTGTAAAACACATGGACTTTGCGATAATTTTACTCAAAATATGCCAAGGGTGACCACGTTCAATTCTAGTAAACGGCTATCCAGTCCGATTGGTCAGTGTTACCGGTGGCATTGTCCGATACGGTGTTTGATATGCAAACAACATTAATTTTATCGGGACCAAACGGCCACAAAATGCTAGTAAACACTAAGGCACAACATTCTTAACGCCGAACAACAACGCCGACAACATGCTTCTTAACACCGAACAACATGCTTCCTAACGCCGACAACATGCTTCTTAACGCTGAACAACATGCTTCTTAACGCCGACAACATGCTTCTTAACATTAAACATCTTATAATGCTAATCAGCATCGTATTGTTTCTTATCACTAAACAACATGCTTTTCAATACTAAACAAGTTTATTGATTGATTATTTATTGTTTTACGTCCCACTCGAGAATATTTCACTCATATAGAGACGTCACCAATGCCGGTGAAGGGCTGCAAAATTTAGGCCTATGCTCGGCACTCAGGGCCTTTGAGCAGGGAGGGATCTTTTTCGTGCCACACCTGCTGTGACACGGGGCCTCGGTTTTTTCGGTCTCATCCGAATGACCGCCCCATTCAGTCGCCTCTTACGACACGCAAGGGGATGCTGAGGACCTATTCTAACCCGGATCCCAGAATATATCGGTCAATCTATCAATTAAGTCAAACCTCAAGAAAATTGCTACAAAACTAATTACCACTGAAAAAGGTGTTTATATTATAGGATTAAACATTCTTTTTGAAGAATATATCGATGTGTAAACTCCGGACATTTTACTCACAGACTGAATAAAAGTGTGAAGCACTTTTATGTTAAGTTTGTGAGTAAAATGTCCAGTTTACACATCGATAAATTCTTCAAAAAGAATGTTTAGTTCTTATAATTCCAATTTGTTTACTGTATGAACAATTTAAAAAAAAATGAATAGTTTCGTACGTTACGTTGTTTGTTGTTACGTCACGTTATCGGATTTATTAATGTGTAAATTCT
Organism: Ostrea lurida; assembly: GCA_903981925.1. Classification (NCBI taxonomy): domain Eukaryota; kingdom Metazoa; phylum Mollusca; class Bivalvia; order Ostreida; family Ostreidae; genus Ostrea; species Ostrea lurida. The sequence continues at coordinate 17,247 of CAJDSM010107939.1, forward strand.
CGTTTCAACTTAATCTTATCCAATCAAAACAATTGTAATAAAAGGCGTTGGAATTATGTACAAATAACATGTAAAAATATACGTTTCTATAATTTGCGGACAATGTTTATTGGGGGGGGGGGTATAATATTTTCATTGAAAAATCACTGCAATCTAGAAAAAAAATTAATAATATTCAATGGGTATCAAATAATGCTGAACTAAAATGAAAGGATTGAATATGTACAACTGAGTTAAAAAACGTTGACAACAAATATTGAAGGAACTTTGGGGTAAGTTATAGGGTTGATATTGAAAAATTGCGGAAATCTGGACATATTTAATAGTTGGTATATCAAATAAATTGGTATCAACTTATTCTGAACTCGAATTTCACAACTGAATTTGTCCAAGTAATATAACAATTTCACAAAAACTGTTAAACGATATAAGGTTTGTAACTTACTTTATATCGTATAAAACAAATAGAATTGCATTCATTTCTTAAATACTACAATTACAAGCAAAAATGAAAAAAACAAAAATAATCCAGCTTTAATTTCTATAGTCTGCATGAAAATTCTGTAAAAGTATATATTCTTACATCAGCATTTCATATTTTTCTTTCTGTATCGTTTCTCACTAACCTGAGAAAAGAAGGTCATTGGTTTTAGATGAACAATAATACGCCACCTGTATCACCACCAGATTGATTGGGCCTTGAAATTTTAGGCAAGATAACTCTTCCATCCAGAAACAACATGTAAAATTTCTGAACTAACATTTTTATAAAAAAAAAAAAATATGTGTGGCTATTTACAAACTTTTTTCAATTGCACTATTGCATATCAATAATCAAGATTATTTGATGCATATC